>MU106580.1:0-90271 GCA_012274485.2 Sinapis alba
CTGATCCACCTCCGCCGCCGGAAGACAACCCTTGCATCCTCTTGAGGTAAAGCCGATACTTCTGCAAATGGCTCGCGACGTTCTCTCTCGTTAACCCGTCGACGCTCATGAGCTGCATAATCGTTTTCGGAACCGCGTTCTTGATCCCTAGATGCGCCACCGCGTCTACGAAGCGTTTGTGTAGCTGCGGCGTCCAGACGAGGCGAGGCCTCTTCAGGGTCCGTGCTGGTTCGTCTCCGAGGCCTAGATCTGATGAATCCGCCGCGAATTCTGGGGAGGAGTTGGCTTGAGACGGCGTCAGCGGCGTGGATTGGTGGTGATGAGGTTGGCCGGAGTTGCCGGGGCTACGGATGTCGAAGGCGAGAGCGAGATCGGGAGAGATTAGAGATTGAGATAAGGGCATGAGCTCGTCAGGAGAAGGAAGGTCTTGTTCCCATCTTGAGAACCAGTCGGAATCGTCTTCTCTCATTATCTATCTGATGATTGAGAAAGATGGAGAGGAGTTCGAGGTGGATCTCTTCCTTTCTTTCTTTCTTTCTTAGCTTTTCATCTCGCATTTATGATGAGAGAAGTAGTTACCAAATCTACATTAACTATACTGTTCCTTTTAATTACACAAGTGTTTGGATATTTAAAGTCTCGACTGACCGCTATTTTTTGGCGCGTGTTGTACACGTTATAAAACGATGATGAATTGATGATTATCTTGAATTTATCCTGATTCAGATAATTGGATTTAAAATTAAAAATAATTTTTCTTCTTTAATCATCAAACTGAATATATTCAACTAAGATTTTGCAAACCAAACTGATAATTCTGCATCTAAATAAAAAATAATCATTTTCTAATTCTATGCGAGAAAATATATGTCTTAGTATCCATTTTTGGTATATGGATGATTTCTAAATGGTTAAAATTTCCATTGAAAATTTTAATGTCTTCCATATTAAGTTGTAAAGGCAAATCATTCATCTAGTGTTGAAATCATTTTCAGTAATTGAGAGTAGTTCATTGCAAACATAACATGCTATTAACATAAATTTCTTATACATTTTATTATCCATATAAAAGCTTCTATTTCTGAGTATAAAGGTAAAAGAGTTGGTCTCAGATTTCTTGCATCCATGAATCCATCAAAGCTTTCCAATATACTATACTAGCACTGTTTTGAGATTTACGTTTTTTCATGATACATCTGTAAAACATTATCATCTCAAAATTAAAAAGGTAAAATTGACTTTTCTATCCTCCTAGATTGGGTAATCTTTTGTGTGAGTAATGCATGTACGTCGACCCAAAGTAAAATTCAGTATCTGCTAAATTTAAAGTATCTCTTGGTTCTACATTTATACTACTACAAATTTTGTTGTTTTATCTTTTTCATATATACCATAAAATCTATACAAATTGATAATTTTTAGATGCGAACTAATCTCCTAATACAAATAATTCATATTTATGAATAGTGAGGAAGAAGAAAAAATAATAAGGCCATCTTTAACCTAAGTTCTTAAGGTTTTTTTTTGCACTGTTCACGGACCCTACCGACATGTGATGTACATGAACAGTGCAAAAGACAATTTCAAAAACTCTTAAATAAGAACCGTTTCTTACACTGTTTGCAGGCCCACTGATACGTGTCAACCCGTGACTGGTTCTTTTTTGTTAATTAGACAAAAAAAAATAATAATAATAACCCTAAATAGAGTTCTAGGGATAATGATGCTTTAAATCCAAATCCTAAGGGATATTAGGGCATCATTATAGGGGGCCCTTAATTTGGGGGCCCTTAAGATTTTTTTTTTTTTTTTTTTTGTTCAGAAAAGACTAAGGGACAGCTCTTAGATAAGGGCTTTTCTCAAGTTTTCTCTCTCGGTCTCCGTGCGTCCCCCCCCTTAAGGGATCCCCTAAGGGACACCGATATTGATGGCCTTAGAACGAGCTCAAACTTGAACCTTTAGAGTACGCTCAAAAAACATATAGTTGATTGATTCCTCGTTAGCTTTACATTTTGCACACTGAGAAAAAGTAATAACATAATCTTATATATAATGCCACAGTTTTCTCTCCTCTAAAGACATCCACTTATGCATCTTTTTAAGGATTGTGGGACCCACAGTCGTCTCAGTTGGTTTAGTCGAATTGGTTAGAGTTTGGTCTGGTCTGATTTGTGTTTCCACGTCAAATCAGTGAAACTCTGCGTATTATTTGATAAATAAGTGGAACTCAACGTTTTCCTGCTTGCGTCGATTAGGGCTCCACTGTTATCCTTCTTCTACAGTTCAACCTCGCCGTCTCCTCTTTTTAATCTGCAAAGCAAATGTCGTAACCATGGTGTTTGATTCCGAGAAGCAACCGATCGTTTCTCTTGGACAGGTTTCAAGCTTCTGTTTTACACAATTTCGTTTAATATTCTCTCCTCTTTTCTCTGTTTTACTAACAAAAAATTGCTTTGTATTCCTGTTTCTCTCTTGGACAGTCACCTTAATGTTCTCTCCTTTGCTTTGTAGACATGGATTCATCTGCATTCATCGAGCCTCTTCCTGTGATTGAGTTTGTAGCACAGCTTCTTGGGAAAGATGTCTTGTCATAGCCATTATCTGACTCTGATCGTATTAAGGTACGATGCTCTTCATCACATAGTATTAAGTCCTTGAATCTTCTCTCAGTATTGGTGATTATAGCAAATCAAGAAGGGTCTCAGGGGAGTGAAAGTAGAGTTCACTCATAGAACAAACGTAAGAAGGAAATACCGCGTTGCCGGTTTAACGACTGAACCAACGAGAGAGCTTATGTTTCCTGTTGATGAGAACACTATGATGAAGTTTCGTTACTGAGTAGTTCAAGAGAGAGATGTATGGGTTCATGATACAGCACACGCATTTGCATTTACCGTGTCTTCAAGCTGGAAATCAGAAGAAGGCAAGCTATTTGCCTATGGAGGTAAAACTTAAACGTTGTTTTTTGTTGTGCTCCTTTTTTATGAAGTTGTTCGCTGATTCGGTTTTAAAATATAGGCGTGCAAAGTCGTGGAGAGACAGCGGTACACAAAAAGGTTGAACGAGAAGCAGATTACTGCTCTTTTGAAAGATACATGCCAGAGGCCAAGGGACAAATAAAACTATATTCTTAAGGTAATCTTTTCAATGGTTTCTTTTTGAGTTAGAAATGAGGGATTAATCTTGGTTTTGGATAATGTATTGAAGACGGTGCAACACAACGCGTATGATCAAGATCCATATGAACCTTGGTGATCACATCTGAACCTGTCTCCAGAGTTGCAACATCAATGGAACCCCATTTGTTGAAGGGAAATGTGAGGAAGCATCCACTTCCGCTTCTGCCAGCAACACGTCTACAGCTCAGATAAAAGAAGGTGGATGCATACACCCCCGTGAATGAGAGTTTCTAAGCAATCAAAACGTCAACCCAACTCTGCTTCTGTCTCTTTACAATCTTTTATATTACTATGCATTATCTATTTCAGATTTTGCAATATTTTCTCTAATTCCAGGGGTTTTTCTCACAGCCATTTACGGCAACGTACATTACTCGAGGAGAACAATTTCTATTTTTTAATAGTTAAAAAGTGTTGACGTAATATTTAGTATGGTGGTGGTAAAAAAATGCAGAACATAGTACATGATCCACCATAGCGCAAGTAAACATGCAGTATTCAGATATACGACCCCTTCGTATTTCCTATCTTCATTTGCATTTCCAGTTAGATAAATTTCAGACATTATACATGTGTTTTAATATGAATTTAGACATCTCTTCTCTTCTTCTTATACATCTCTTCCGATAATCATTTTTTCGTATGTCTCTTTAACATCTCCGCGCGGGGGGCTCGGCTACTAGTTAAATTAATTTTGAACTTCCTTTATGATTCTCAGCTCATCCACCAAACCATAATCGATAAATCAGATTCACTCGATCACAAACCTAAATGTTGAAGTAGTTGTATACTATTCATTCGAGCTTACACTTTTGACAAAAATATCTCATTGTACAGTTTCCATAAGCTGAATCTCCAGACATTCCAAACCCTTGGTAGAAAATACATTTATCGTATTTGAATTGATAAAAAATAAATACTTTTACAATTTTGGTTTAATCAATGAAAAATACATTATGCTAACCCTAAATATATTTGTACTCTTATAGTTAATTAATTTAGATTTAGAGTTTAAAGTTAAAGGTGAAGTTTTGACATTAATGTTTAAAAAAAAAAAAATTAGAAATATATAATTTTTAAATAATTTCAAAAAATATTTTCGAATTTCAAAAATATATTTTTAAAAAATATAAAAAAAAAAAATTTTATGAAAAACATTTTTTTATAAAAATTCAAATTTAAAAACATATAATTTGAAACTATATATTTTTGTAACGAAAACTTATAATAATTTATTTCATAAAATTATCCATTATCAATTCATTAAATATATTTCATATATTATTATTATTATTTAAATAAAATTTTAAAAGAGAATTTAAAAAAAAATATATATTCAATAAACTATCTCGACACAAGTTATTACATAATGTTAATATTTTAAGAACAGTCTAATCAGGCGTAAAACACAGAACTTTTTAATTAGTTTATACTAGTGTGTCTCCACAAATCTATTATGTACTTAATTATTTTATTTAAAGATATTAAATAAATAATTAAGATTAACAAATTGAAATTAGATTAAATAGATCATTTTACCTTATCAACATCTTTACGCTTTGACTTTGTCCTTTCAGAACCTGCATCATAGAAACATGTCCAATAATAAGAGAAGATTAATAAGCGGGATAGATACATCTATCTAGGTCTGGACGTTCGATTTTCAGTTCGGTTCCTGTTCGGTTATTTTAATTTTTTGGTTCTACAGATATATGTTAAAGGTAGGATACAAAAACTATACTCTCGTATTGTGGTCCATGCTATGCAAGAACAAATTATATTTATCAATATATAATGTTAATATAAAATAAAATAATAATTTTGAAATATATAAATATATATATTGTTAAAAATATGAATATAAGTGTTATTAGTATTTTTATTTTATCATAAAATATTTTATTAGGTATGAATAGTTAAAGATTTTTCTTTTTTTAGTTAGAGATGTTTTATAAAATAAAAATATACATTTCTAAGTAAAAATTTATAGCAATTAAATATATTAATTTATTTTTGCAATTAAACACATTAACCAAAAGAAAAAGAACACTCGTATATAGACAATATATTTTATTACTTTTAGTTTTTTTTTTGAAAAGAAATTATTTTTGGTTTTCATTGTTTTACATGATTTGTTCTTGCTAATCTTATGAAATCTATAACAAACATCAATGTTAAAATGAGTTTAACCAACGATGAAGAATAGCTATGTGATTAGAAAAATAACAACTCACCGAGTTGTTAAAAAGACGTCATTAACATTTGTGAACCCGAGTGTCTAACTGCTATTACTTCTTCTTCCCAAGTCAGCCTTCATTGGTATTTTTTCAGGTTTTAGATGACTCTTATGTTGTGTTGATCTCACTGAAATTTTTTTTGGCGTATAATGCCAAACAATTAATAAACGTAAATTTGATTTTTGGCTGACCATTAAGCTATGCAAAATGAACTATCATAAGAAATTAATTGGTACAAACTAAACATGAAGACGATGATCCACCTCATGTTCTTCTCTGTCGCTCCACCTGTCAGTGATATGGCGTAAGCAATATATAATATCTCAACAAAACTCTAAAATTATTAGAAGTTATTATTGGCAAATGAAATAAAAGTGCAAAATAAATCACTCTTTGTGTTAAAAAAAAAAGAGTCACTCTTCTGTTTCTTTCTGTCTCCGTGTTCCACAATCTTTGAATTCATGTGCAAAATAACTCATTCTTTATGAACCAATTTTTGATTAGAAGAACTGAAAAATAAATAGTGGAAGAAGAAATGGCTTGATTCGTGGGTGTGTAACCGTTTAGAAGTTTATTTATAATTAATTACTTGTTAATATTGTTTTATAAATATTGTATATATGTTAATTATTGTTTAATTGCTTTTTTGTTTTTTATACATTGCAGTTTTTGATTTTCCAAACGACTTGCGCTTTAGTATATCAGGCATTGTTTTCATTGGGTATTTAGGCATATGAGGAGAAGGATTAGGATTATACTAATAGTTAGTTAAATAGTGTTTCAAAAAAAAAAGCATAGAAGGAGAAGATCGAGCGTACACGTGGGCTGGGCCAATATACTTCCTTTGTTGGGCTTTAAAGCCCATTAAATCCGAGAATTATTAATTTCGTTATTCTCTCACAGTCTCACTCCTCGCTTTTCCATTTCAAATCTCCCAACTCTCTCTCTGTTCAAAGTTAGGGTTTAATTCAAAAACAGATTGCGAATTCAGTAGTCAATCCTCCGGATCATGTCGGCACCAACGGTGTCTCTCACCGTCAATCCGACGGCGGGGATTAGACGGACGCCGGTTATCTCCGGTGAGAAGAAATCTACCGTTGATTTCCCGCCTAGCGAATCGCATGCGAATGCACCCACCGGAGATACAAACCAGGATCTGATTCGCGGCGAGGCTGCCACTGACAGATACGACGTGGGTCCGGTGATAAGAAAGACGGGATCCACCAAAACGAGCACTACGCATCGTCGGACGCGGAAGGCACAGGGGACCAAGGCGGAAAAAATGCCGTGGGCGAGAGTGGTTAGGGTATTTGCGAAGCAGTTCGGTGCTCTTTTGTTACTCGTTGGGTTGATTCAATTGGTCAGGAAAGTGGCTCTAAAGGATACGACTTTACCATCTTCCTCGAGTTTTCCGATAGAGACGGAGATGGGTTTGTCAGAATTAGAGAGCAGGATTGCGGCAGTCGATGGTTTGGTTAAGACCACGACAAAGATGATGCAGGTACAAGTCGAGTTTCTTGATAAGAAGATGGGAAGCGAAACGAGAGCACTTAGGCAGACGATCGATTCCATATCTTCTGCGTTGGAGGCTGAACTGAAGAAAGTAGATTCTAGGGTAGATAGGTTACAGGCTTCTGTAGATGAAGTCAATTCTAAACCTTTGGTGTCTAGAGAGGAGTTAGAGAGGGTTTACGAGGAATTAAAGAAGGATAAGGTCCATGAATCTTCTGTTAACATTGATGAATTGAGGGTTTATGCTCGTGACATTGTGGAGAAAGAGATTGGAAAGCATGCTGCAGATGGTCTTGGACGTGTAGACTATGCATTAGCGTCTGGTGGGGCTTTTGTAATGGATCATTCGGATCCGTATCTTGTTGGAAATGGGGGTTATTGGTTTGGGACAAGCAGGCGACGGGTTCATAGCAAAGCGGTTAAGATGTTGACACCGAGTTTCGGCGAGCCTGGACAGTGTTTTTCTTTGAAAGGAAGTAATGGCTTTGTTCAAGTCAGGCTAAGAGCACCGATAATACCAGAGGCTGTTACTTTGGAACATGTCTCTAAGGTAATACTAACATCTAATACGATATTTTCACCGAAGATCGGTTTATATACGTTGATTTGATTCCTTAAAAAGGTTCTCTGTGAGATGTTAGGTATTGAGATGCCATGTACAACGGATTGGTTTACTGTAGACGAATGTGTTACAGAATAGAAGGCAAGAACTAGTTTTGTAAATTTCATTAGCTCGAGTTTCAGTTTAGGACACTGACTGTCAAAAGAGGCGTTGATGGGATCTAATTTGAGTAGAGCTTACCATATCTTCTCCTTCTCTGCAAACTGCTGGCTGTCGCAGTTCCTTTGAACAATATGCAAGTTGTGTTTTTGTGCTATATACTTTGGGATAACATAGATAAAGAACAGAATGGTATGGTCTGACTTCTGAAAGAAAATACTGATTTTACGAGTTATGCACCATGAAATGGAACAGGCTGTGGCGTATGATAGATCGAGCGCTCCAAAGGATTGCCGTGTATCAGGATGGTTAGAAGACAAAGATATGGAGAGTGAGACAAGGCTCCTTCTAAAAGAGTTCAGTTACGACTTGGACAGGTCCAACGCACAAACATTCGACATTGCGGAGTCTGCTAACTCGGGACTTGTCAACACTGTGAGGCTAGACTTCACATCAAACCATGGAAGCAACTCGCACACTTGCATCTACAGATTCAGGGTTCATGGCCGTGAACTAGACTCAGTCTCTACTGTTCATGCTTGATCTATAGTTCCACGTTGAACTCCTCTCTGTAATCTTCCCTCGTAGATATCTCTTGTTTTACTTCTGTGGAATAGAAAAACACATCGATTTTATATAAAGTATTTTTAGTTCGGTGTATTCATAACATAATTGTATATAAAAAATTCCACTCATGATGAACGTAGTTAGCAATGTTGTGTGATTTACATGATTGCGGATTTATAAAATTAGCATAATTAAAAATGTTATCTTCATTATAAAGATTTTGACCGAAGGAAGAGTAAAGACTTACTAAACAAAACACTACCAAAAGGATATAATTAGACGCGTTACCAAACACCTCCCTATTTGGTAATCTTCCTCTATCGACGGTCACTCCCACATCTCGCTCGCTCTTCCTCCACCATTCTTCTTCTTCGTCTCTCCTCCAACTCAGAAATCATACGAGACTCATAACATCACTAGATCTCATCTGCGAAAAGCTTCACGACAATGTCTTGGCCTACGGAATCAGAGGTACAAACTTTCTTTCTTTTCCGTTGATTCTGTGGATCGTCTGCGTACAATTCCATTAGATTGCGTGTGGAGCTCAATGTATAATCTATAGATTGCTGCGAGTATCTTGTTTGTGTGTTTGAATACTTGTGATTCTTGAAACTTTCGATGTTAATCTATTGCGATCGTTCGTACGTAATCCAGTTGAATGCCATTAAAGAGGCAGTGTCCAAGATGACCGGAAGAGATACAGAGGAAGTTCGAGTGGTGGTAGCACCTTATCGTATATGTCCTCTGGGAGCTCACATTGATCACCAGGTCGGTTTTTGATGATATGCGTTGTAGAGTTCTCTCTGATTCGTACCATTTCCTTGTAAGTTCATATCATCTTTGGCATTCACAGGGTGGAGCTGTATCGGCTATGACGATTAATAAAGGGATCCTTCTTGGTTTTGTTCCATCGGGCGATACTCAGGTTTGTAAGAGTTGCTTCTTAGTTATGATGATTCTTACAAGAACCACTCTAAATAGCATTTTATTGGTCTGGGCGTGGTTTATTTTGAGAGTAGATGGTAATTCTAATAATGTAGAATATGGTAACTTGGTCTCTTTTTTGTCTCTCACCTGAGATAGACCGCTTTGAAAATTGGAGAACTTTAAAATGATTGTGGTTTAGAGACATGAGGGTGACTAATATATATTGCTGAGTTTGGAGATTTCCTTGTGCCTATGTGTTTGATTTGAGCCTTGAAGTCTTTGTACCATTTATTCTCTTTCTAATACTTATGCAGGTTCAGTTGCGTTCCGCACAATTTGAAGGAGAAGTATGTTTCAGGTGTGCATGTCTTTCTGAATCTCTCATTTGTTATTGTTGTTTTCAAACTTACATGCCCGGCCTCAGACATGCATAATCTGGTTACTAAGCCACATTTTATTTTAGAATTCTGTTTTGATCTTGCCAGTATTACATTATATCTCATTCTAGTATGTAGATTAACTCATCTTTCACTCAAGTCTTAGACATTTACCAGATTCAACCTTTAACTTTTGCGTATCTTCTCCGAGAATTCATTGGAAATTTAGGAAACTTAGCGATGTAAGGGAACAAAATATCACTCTTGGAAAAGCTTGCATGTTTTTTTTTCCTAGTTTCTGTTTCATGCATTCTTTATGCTATAGCTTTCCTACAGGTACTTCTTTTTTGTTTAATTTAATGCATTTCGATTATGTAGTATGTACATACACTTTGTGGTGGTAAAGGAATTGCAGATCTTGTATGCATTGTTCTTATAGATTTTTTATGTTTCCAAAATTATAGAGTTGATGAAATCCAGCATCCAATAGGCCTAGCTAATAAAAATGGTACAGCAAAGGATAAAAGCATCTGGGGAACTTATGCCAGAGGAGCGCTTTATGCATTACAGATGAGCAAAAAGAATCTCAAACAGGTTTGGTTTTCTGCTTACAGTTGTAGAAAAAGATGACCATTAATGGGAAATGAGTGTGAATCTTCTGGGTTCCATCACCCTTTTTTTGGTTGCCATGCCTAATCTCTTGGGCCTTGCTTTTCCATCATAGTTTACGTAACTGTGTATTCCAAGGAAAAGATAGGAAAAGATATTTGAATGTGTTTTTAAGTAACTGTTTTGATATTTGAAGGGCATTGTTGGCTGCATCAGTGGCTCGGATGGGCTAGATAGTTCTGGGCTTAGTTCATCAGCTGCGGTAAGTAACTAAAACACGCCAGCTTTAGTATGCAGGTTTTTCTCTGGAAAGGCAGTTTTCCTGTTCTGTACTTCCTAAAAACTTTTAGCATATGAGGAATGGTGTTTACTTCTCAGCTTTGTAAAATGAATCTTGTAAATTACTTTTTGATCACCAGAAATATGACAGGTTGGTGTGGCATACCTGCTAGCTTTAGAGCATGCAAACGAATTGACTGTATCCGCAACAGAAAATATCGAATATGACAGGTAAATTCAATTCATTGTAACTAAGAAGCTCATCTTTATTGTTTCATGAGCAGTTGCCTATCTATAAAATTAGCAATTAGTGCTGCAAAAGTGCAAACTGGTCGACTTACATGTGATTGATTGCACTGCAGGCTTATTGAGAATGGGTATCTGGGTCTGCGGAATGGAATTTTGGATCAATCAGCTATTTTGCTATCGAGTTATGGGTGTCTAACATACATGGACTGCAAGGTAAAATTTCAGCAAGAAGCTTGCTCATGTGGTAAAACCAAGATTGTTCTACAGGGGCAGTTTAAGTTCACATGGAAAGTTTCCTGAGAAACAAAAACGTTGCTGCCAATCGTTTTTCTTCTTCGAGAAACTGTCATCTCAGAAGAACAGTTTGAAATATGCAGACTATGGACCACAAGCTCGTACAGGGTCCTGAACTGGAGAAACCATTCAGGATATTGTTAGCATTCTCAGGCCTGAGGCAGGCATTGACAACCAACCCAGGATATAATCTGCGAGTTGCTGAATGCCAAGAAGCTGCGAAAATTCTCTTGACGTATGTGCAATTCTAAATTCACACTTTCTTCATAATCCCCTTCCTTATATTCAAATTTCAGTGGAAATGCTGTAAAGTCTATTACACTATTGCTCGTGATACTCATTCCTTTGCATCAAAACCTGTTCTTGATTCTATTTTCTCTTCAGTGCATCTGGGAACAGCGAGCTGGCCCCTACCTTGTGCAATGGTAAAAATACTTTTTGAGTTTGGATTTATGTCTCTTATACGTTACACGCTCATAAGATTTTTTGTTGCCATCTCTTTACCGTCCCGTCCCACTGAACAGTTGAGCATGCGGTTTATGAAGCTCACAAGGTAAGATAACAATATTCTTAAACTGGTGGTAAACCAGGTTCCACCTATACCAGCTCTAAAAATTTATGTAATGTGGTCTTACTTTACTCGTGCAGCATGAGTTGAAACCGGTTTTAGCTAGAAGAGCGGAGCATTACTTCTCGGAAAACATGCGGGTTACTAAAGGCAAATGTTCTTGAATTCTTTTGTAGAAGTCTCTTTATGTGCATAAATGATTCATTACGCTCTTTATGATGACTTTACCGACTTGTATGAATGTTTTGTGATACTCAAAATTTTCAGGACTGGAAGCCTGGGCTACAGGCAATCTTGAAGAATTTGGAAAGCTAATTTCAGCGTCAGGCTTGAGCTCTATCGAGAATTACGAATGCGGTACACTCTCTCTCTCTCTTTCTCCTTCCTTCTCTCCCAATGCAACATATCCCAAAGTAAAAACAGATGACAAGTCTGCTTTCACAGACATTACATTCTCTTCTAAAAAAATGTGAGAGTTTTGGTGAAGGTGCGGAGCCACTGATTCAGCTTTACAAGATTCTACTGAAGGCACCTGGTGTATATGGAGCAAGGTTCAGTGGTGCAGGCTTCAGGGGATGTTGTCTGGCCTTTGTGGATGCAGAAAAAGCTGCGGAAGCTGCTTCATATGTGAAGGATGAATATGAAAAGGTCCAACCAGAGTTTGCCAAGAAACTGAATGGAGGAAAACCTGTTCTCATCTGTGAAGCAGGTGACTCTGCTCGTGTTATCTGATCAAACTCCAAGTCTTGTTGCCCCTTGAGTGCTCTGTTTTGCTTGTTGTTTCTTATTTGTTGATCTCTTTTTTTGATTCTCTGGTCTCTTTAGTCAAGAGTTATAGAAATGGAGCATGGATTGATACCTTTCTATTGTTACCTACAATTTGACAATACATAATGTAAATTCTTTTCTTTTTTTGGGTTTCTTCAAGTTCTCGAGTTGTAAGAGCTTATAGACTAAGGCAACTGTACCTTTTTTGAGGCTGAATAGTGAAATTGAAAACTTAGGGGTAAAACTAAAATGTTTTCCAATTACTAGGGGCGAAAAAAATAAATATCGAACTCAAGGCTAAAGACGTGTTTAATCACTGTCCGATTAATAGGATGATAATAAATCCCCTTTTTTCCCAACAATTAGTTTTCTCATATTTACTGGACACTATGTATGCTTCATACTCTTAATCTTGATTTGAAGAACATCTGTGCAGCAAAGAATGTGGAAAAGTGCAAATGGATAACAGAAGTTTATGGAAATGCACTTGCAATAAAAAACTTCATCATGAACCACAACCTGAGATTAGCAGTTTATAGTAAGTTCTTTCTTAATTTGTTTCAAGTTGTTGATACACATCTTGTGTTAATCATTGTGATGTTTAAGATATTAAAGCTTATCCAAAGAGGTCTTCAAATTATGGTCATAAGTGAGGAGTCCTCTAACTATAGGAAAGATAGATGTGGGGAAAGAAAGTTTTGTTAAGGGTAAGATATTTTTTGATGATTGGTGGAAAAAATGTCTTATAATGATTTCACGAGACTTATATATAAGATGATTAGGTTTTGTGACACTGACAAACTATAAACTATGTCTTCACTTGATATATGAGATGAAGGTGAAACTTGAGATCTACAAAAAAGAAAAGTGTCAAATGTTTGAATATAATATTTTTTACAATGTCGTTTGTGAGATCTTAGTGGATCGTTAGATAAAGAATAACACTCTCTTCCATTATCTAACTCATTCTTTAAATCCAATGTATAAATTTTAATATATATGATTTTATCTTTCTTTTTGTTTTACTTACCACATATGTAAATTGTGTTTTTTGTATTGTAGATTTTATAGGGATGAATGACTAAGTGAAGATTCTACAAGAATTCGTTTGCATAGGGATCTAGAAGTCTCAAGTGAGAAATTGAAATGTTTTCGAGTACTAATGATCATCTTAAGGTTATGGATGGATATGTTTTGTTCTCCATAAAAATGGTCATTTGGAGATCTAACATGCATTTTGGTGATGTTTACTATAGAATTCAAGAAGTGGTGGGCTAACTTTGGTGCCTAAACTCATCTTCTGAGCGCAACTGGAGTACTTAGGGCAATCTCAACGGTTGAAACCCATTTTAAGGTTCTGAACAATTAAACATAAATATTTTTCAATATAACTAGATTAAACAATAAAATTTTAATAAAACTGACCAATAACTAAACCACAAGTAGACTTGCAACAAAATTTTAGAAATGATATATTTCCTCTTTCTCTTTTTCTGATTTCTTTTCATTAGTTTAATAAGTAAGAAACTTAGGGAAATCTTATGTTGGAGGTGGCCTTACTCACTTAGAAGGAACAAGCTGAATCCAAATTATGCTAAAGATCTGTTTTCATCCACAATAATTTACATTTTTATCAAGAAACTCCAAACAATATGAAGACGAAGATGGTGGTGGAAATAATTTTGATTCTATGGAAGATGTCAGATTAATGAAGTTTATAAATCTTTCACTAAATGAACCGTATTTAGAGAATGAATTGTTTAATGATTAATTAATTATCTATTTTATTTAAGATATTATCTTAAAGTGTTTTTATGTTCAGGATAATGATTTTATTTTAAATTAAAGGGTATTTATATATATTATGGTATATATGCCATAGCTAGGCGGCACCTAGGCCCGTTTAAAAAAATCAATTTACGACTTAAATTTGTTTAAACTATTTTAAATTGATTAAATTAAACAATAATATTAGTAGAAGTCTACAAAAATTATTTTTCTTGCAGAGGAGAGTATGGAGAAACCGATGAACAAGTGGTTCTAGTGAGCCAAAGTGGAACAGCAAACCGGATCAAAGTCTGGGATATCTCCATCCAATCAAGCCGTGCACGGTATTAGTTTATTCCCTTCTCAAATTTGTCACTCTTTCCATGTGGCAATCTCTTATACATTTTCCATCTGAACTCTCAGGGGGGTGATTCAGTCCGCTCCTCTCTAATCTCTGCATCTGATGAAGAAAAAGGCGAAGGAGTTCAGAGTCTTGAAGAGGCTGCTGCTACCTTGTAGATTTCACCATCCTCATCCAACCCGTACAGAGGTTTTTTAGTGTCCACGCTTTTGAATCCTTCTCTTCATATTTTGTTTTCCAATGTTACTACGACAAGAGAAGACCATGATTGTAATTGGCTATTAACAGTAATGCCCTAGTATATTTTCTTTGGTTTATTCGTAAAAGATTAAGCAAACAAAAGATGCTACTTAAAAAGTTGAAACAAATTATTATTCTTTGAAACATAAAATCTAAATGCAACCATAAGGGCCACCTACTTTAGTTTTTGTTTTAAAACGGATCAGTAGAACATTTTTACAAGTGGTACAAAGACGTAAGCACCAAACCCCATAATCACAAGAGAAGCTACTCCAACATTGACCAAAGATATGTTATACTTCTGACTTTCTTCCATCTCCAATCCGCTTCCTTCTGCTGCAGGAGGATTCATGTTGGTCTTCTTCTGTCCTTGGACTATCAATGGATCGTTATCTGGTTCTGAGCTCTTTTCAACCATCTTCTCACCTCCTATGGTTGATTCTTTCTTCACAGGACCACCTGAATCTACCTTGTTGGGTTCCACAACTTGAGGATTATCTTTCGAATCTCTTGTTTCTTTGACTAAACCGGCTTCTTCTTCTACCTTCTTTTTCCTCACTCCCTCTTGAATCTCTCCTTTACTTACCTTGTCTCCAACCATCTTCTCATCATTCTTGGTTATCATGTTTTCATTAACATTCCGTGATGTTCTCTCAACTCTTTCTTTCATTTTAAGCTCAGGCTTTGCCTGGTTCATCTCAGAAAACTCCTTTTCTGTTCTTGCCACATCACCAGCTGCTGGTTTTGTGTGTTTCTCCTCTTTCTTTTGTCCCAACCCAATCTTTCCTTCCTCTTTCAGCTCCTGACCTATTTCACCACCTCCCTTTCTCTCTACTACTTTTTCTGCTTTAGCATGTACCTTGGGTTCCAAGCTACCACCAATGGTTGTCGTTTTAGTATCTCCTTCCTCTTTCACCTTCTGTTCAGTCTTTTTCTTTCCAAAATCACCATCTTTCTTTCTCTCAACCGCTTTCTCTTCTTGTGCAGGTACCTTGGCTTTCAAGCTACCACCAAAGGTCGGTCTACTTCTAGCCTCTTCGTCCTTTACCTTTTGTACAATCTTTTGTTGACCCATTTGAGCAACCTCCTTTTTCTCAACCACCTTCTCTTGTTTCGTATGTTCCTTACGACCCAAGCTAGGGCTAGCTTCTCCCTCTTTCACTTTCTCTTCAGTCTTCACACGACTAGCCGTTGGCACCTCTCTCTTACCCTCAACCACTGATTTATATGTCTTCGGTTCTTCTTTTTTCACCGTTGGAACAGCTTTCTCTTGACTTGTCCCCACTTGTTTCTCCTTGTCCGAAAGTCTACTTCGTCTCACGCTACTCCCATCAGGACCAGTCCCTCTGTTTCCCTCATGGTTAGGCCTCTGTACAGTCTTCCCCTGATCATGAGCCACCTTTCCCGCTTTCTCACTTTCCACAACCACCGGAAACTCGATCGTCAATAGCCCATGTGAGAAGGAGGTGCTCAGTTTCGTCATATCACATGAGTCAGGGACACGGTAAACTTCATTAAAACGAGCCTTTGTCTGAGTAGAGAGTGGTCGCTGGCCTTCAATGTGGATAGTCCTTGCCTTCTCATCTTTCTTGATATTTATTTGGTCCATATAAAACCCTGTCGATTCCACAAAATAAAATGAAAAAAACACTGCTCAACTAAAGCTTGTGTGTCAAGGAAAAAAGAAAGAGAAAGAGAAAACAGACCAGGAAGATTGACAGTGAGGAACATGGAAGATTCTAAGGTGCTCCACTGAGCTCTTGGCTTGAAGTTGCTCACCGTGGGAGCCAACGGTGGTGGGTGACGGCCACCTCCAGGCCTTGGTCTCCTCAACATTGACATGTCAGTTATATATATCAAAGAAATGGAAATTAATTAATCAATGTGTGTATTGAAACAGAAAATAAAATGTGGTTGAAGCTTATATGTTTCTGTGTGTATATATGATATGAGAGATACTTATAGACTCATGTGGAGGTTTTGAGATTAGGGTTTGGGTTTAGGATTGCTTTAGTGTATTGACTTTGTCTCTTACTTCGTACAAAGGTCTCTCTCTCATTAACGTTCTTCAAATGTTTACTTCTGCTACAAGTAAAGCATTAAGAAGCGTTAGGTTTTATCTGACGCGGAACAACACGAAGTGACGTCGTTTTAATCATTTTAAATCCAGTGGCCTACGTGGCATTGAGCACATGATGAAATTAGATTCCCTTGACCTAACAACCGTTCACGCATAAACTCCATCACTCACCGGATAACTTCCGTCGTCTTCCGCCGCAGTTTTTCTCTCTCCATGGCCGGCGTTAATCTACAGCTCCGTCACTCTGTTTCTCAATTGTTTCCAGCTATTTCTTCTCCTCCTCCTCATCACCGAGTTCGAATCGGAACTTCACCTTCTCGTGTTCTCTTCCGTAATCTCCGAGCTAACTCCACCGCCGCTCAAACCCTGCGAACCACTCGCCGTTCGGATACTGTTTCCGCGTCTTCCGTCGGTTCTTCCACCTCTTCTGATTCGTTGGTGGGAGATGGAGACGAAGTGGGAAGGACCCCTTTGCTCGAGGTGAAGGATCTGAGAGCTGTGATCGTTGAATCGAGGCAGGAGATACTAAAAGGCGTCAACTTGGTTGTTTACGAAGGAGAGGTACGCATCAATAAACTGAACTTGAAACAATTCTATTTGGTCGATACTCATTGGTTGTGTTGTTTCTGTGTGTTGCTATCAAAATCATAGATACACGCAGTGATGGGGAAGAATGGTTCAGGGAAGAGCACATTCTCTAAGGTGAGTCTATCTTAAAACATTGCTACTGCATAGTGTTTGTTCTCTCAAGCAAGCCTTGTTCTTTGTAGGTTCTTGTTGGTCATCCTGATTATGAAGTGACGGGAGGGAGTATTGTATTTAAAGGGAAGAATCTGCTTGATATGGAACCTGAGGAAAGATCTCTTGCCGGTCTGTTCATGAGTTTCCAGTCCCCAGTTGAGATCCCTGGTGTTAGCAACATGGATTTCTTGAATATGGCTTTCAATGCTCGCAAAAGAAAGCTTGGTCAGCCAGAGCTTGATCCAATCCAGGTCCGTTTTACTTTGCATTCTTTCTTATCCCTTTGCGTAGCTGTCTAGTTGTGAATATGTTCTGTCTTAATCTCTTACGGATATATAACAATGGCTCATGCAGTTCTACAGCCACTTAGTATCAAAACTTGAAGTTGTGAATATGAAGACCGATTTTCTGAACCGAAATGTCAATGAAGGATTTAGCGGTGGTGAAAGGAAACGCAACGAGATTCTGCAGTTAGCGGTATTGCTCTAAATCCCCTTATGTTTCCCTGTTTCCACAAGCACCCGTATATGATAAGAAACACATGTGGTAACAAAAAGTAGTTGGAAACTTACTTTGCTTGTACCATAAATATGAAGGCTGATATTAGGATATTTGGGTAGACTTGCTGCCTGAGTAGGTACATGTTGTTTCTATAACGAGAAAGTGGAAATTGCTAGAGCAGTAGGATATATAACCAGTATTTGACTGCAGTGTTATGTGAGCATACACAGGCTTCTATGAAAAAAAAAGTAGCATTTCCATATCTCCTCAAGTCTCCTTGTAATTGGAATCTGCAAGCAATGGAGAAAAGTATGTAACTATACATGGAAATAGGTTAGGGAACACTAATGATACATGTTTTTGTAGGTCCTTGGAGCGGAGTTGGCTATACTAGACGAGATAGATTCAGGGTTGGATGTTGATGCTCTTCAAGATGTGGCAAAGGCGGTGAATGGGCTTTTGACACCAAAAAACTCTGTTCTGATGATAACCCACTATCAACGCCTATTAGACTACATCAAACCAACTCTCATACACATCATGGTGAGTGTTGTTTACCAAACCAGCCAACAATTATCATTTGAGCTCCGGTTTCTTTTGGCCAAAACTCGAGATTTTCCTTTCATTTTTTTAAAAAAGTATTCGGTAGTTCATGTATGCTGCTGGGTGGGTTTCAGGAGAATGGAAGAATCATTAAAACCGGAGACAAGTCCTTGGCAAAGTTACTGGAAAAGGAAGGCTACAAAGCGATATCCTCTGGCTAGTTATCGCAGATTGTAGAGACAACCACTCTTCCTTCTTGGAGAGAGCAGAGTGTTGTTGTTTGTGTGTCAAAGATGATGTGTGGGAAGCACTAGAATCTTTGACCGCTAAGCTTTTTTGGCTTCATTATTTTTTGTATGACAAACTGTTGTATTTGGTGTGTTTTTTTTGTCAGTCTTGTTTATGAACAGTTCTTCCATACTGTTTTGTAACTAACAAATAAAAATAAGTTCAGTTAAAAATAAGCCATTATGTTCTAGTGATGGTATTAATAACTGTCCTGATTATGTTATTAACCTGGTGGTTACATTAAATTAAGAAATTTGACATTGATTAGAATTAGTTTTTAATTATTCTATCGCCTGCTGTGCTGAGGCTAGGAGGGAGCGAGTGGGTACTACAAAAATAATTTAATTTCAGACAAATGAGACCGCAAAGTTCGCTGGTGAATTTCAGCCAAACTCCTTTGGATCATCTTTCTTCTTCATCATCTTCTTCTCCACGATTGACTTGTTGTTATACAAAGATTACAAAATCTCTGAGGTTTTATGCAAATGTATTGCTATTAACCCACCCCCCTCCATTTTCCCTCCTTCGACCTGATAACAAAAAGAAAAATCATTTCTTCTTTTATCAGATCTTATTTGTTTTTAGATCAATTCCTCCTCCTTTGTTCTGGGTTCATTTAAATTTTCGATTTTTCACATCACCCTTGTGAAAAAAGTTGGGATTTTTCCTGCTTGTTCATCTGTATTCATGAGTTTGAAACCAGAGAACACCAAGATTAGATTGTAAAGGATTTGACTTTTCACTTGATAGTCTCTCTCTCATCATTAAGGAAATGATATCAGATCAGAGATCAGTTTATTATGCTCTTTTTGATCAGATCGTGATGTGGAAAGCTTGAATGCGATTTTTCTTGGATTAGGGTTCATAATAAGTGTAGAGATGGGTAATGCTTGTGTAGGACCAAACCTTTCTGGAAATGGTTTCTTGCAAACCGTTTCAGCTGCTTTGTGGCGGCCACGGATTGGAGCTGAGCAAGCTTCTTCCCATGGCAATGCACAAGAAGTTCCCAAAGACACAGTACCTGATCAAGTCGAGAGTAAACCCCCTGAGCAAGTCACTATGCCTAATCCTAGGTCCATTCCCGAAGCTGAAACCAAATCCAAACCCGAACCTGAAGAAGCCAAGCAAGAAGTTGTTGTGCAGGTGGAGACAACAAAGCCAGAAACAAAGCCTGAACCCAAGCCGGAGCCAGCAAAACCAGAAACAAAGAGTGAAACCAATCCGGAGACGAAACCTGATCCCAACAAGCCTAAACATATGAGGAGAGTGTCCAGTGCAGGGCTTAGGACCGAGTCAGTGTTGCAGAGGAAGACTGAAAACTTCAAAGAGTTTTACTCAGTGGGGAGGAAACTCGGACAAGGGCAGTTTGGGACAACGTTTTTGTGCCTTGAGAAAGGTACAGGGAAAGAGTATGCTTGCAAGTCCATTTCCAAGAGGAAGCTTTTGACTGATGAGGACGTGGAAGATGTGAGAAGAGAGATTCAGATCATGCATCACTTGGCTGGTCATCCAAATGTTATATCCATCAAAGGAGCTTACGAGGATGTTGTGTCGGTTCATCTTGTGATGGAGTTGTGTTCAGGTGGCGAGCTTTTTGATAGGATTATTCAGCGTGGACATTACACTGAGAGGAAAGCAGCTGAGCTCACTAGAACCATCGTTGGGGTTCTGGAGACTTGTCACTCTCTTGGTGTTATGCATCGAGACCTTAAGCCTGAGAATTTTCTGTTTGTTAGTAGAGAGGAAGATTCTCTATTGAAAACTATCGACTTTGGACTCTCAATGTTCTTTAAACCAGGTTTTACTCAAGTCTTGTATCATTAAAATAACAAAACCTCAATGTTTGAGTTTGGAACTTAGTTTCCTTTTCAAATTTTTGCAGATGAGATTTTTACAGATGTTGTTGGTAGTCCATATTATGTAGCTCCAGAAGTTCTTAGAAAGCGTTATGGTCCTGAATCAGATGTGTGGAGTGCTGGTGTGATCGTTTACATTTTGTTAAGCGGAGTACCTCCTTTCTGGGCCGGTAAGAGCGGTTTGCATCTTTTTAGATTTAAGTATCTGCTTTGTTTTCTTTCATTTAAGGCTCTGAAACAAGTGATGTTTCCATGACATTAACAGAAACCGAACAAGGGATATTCGAGCAGGTTCTTCATGGAGATCTTGACTTCTCATCTGATCCCTGGCCAAGCATCTCTGAAGGTGCAAAAGACTTGGTGCAGAAAATGCTTGTGCGGGATCCTAAGCGAAGACTAACCGCACATCAAGTATTATGTAAGTCATTTAAGTCTGACTGATCTTGATTATGACTAGCATAAATTTTCTTTTTTCTGTTATATGTAGTTGATTTTCCAAATACATTGTCGTGTTTTTGACTGTGAGCAGGTCATCCATGGGTTCAAATTGACGGTGTGGCTCCAGATAAACCTCTGGACTCTGCTGTTTTGAGCCGTATGAAGCAATTTTCTGCTATGAACAAGTTCAAGAAAATGGCTCTTAGAGTAAGCTTCCGTCTTTCTTAATGCTAAACAAGATCCCAAAGAAAGAGAAAAAATCAGAAGATAGAATAAAAACTTTTCCACCCATTTTTCAACTCCTTTTTGTAGGTCATAGCCGAGAGCTTATCTGAAGAAGAAATAGCCGGTTTGAAAGAAATGTTCAAAATGATTGACGCAGACAATAGTGGTCAGATAACTTTTGAAGAACTGAAAGCAGGACTAAAACGAGTTGGTGCCAATCTCAAAGAGTCAGAGATTCTTGACCTTATGCAAGCTGTAAGTCTTTGATTCTTTGGTTAATAGTTCCATGGTCGGCTCTGGATTTTTGCAGTAATCTTTTATGTTCTTTCTCTTTGTATTCAGGCTGATGTGGACAACAGCGGTACGATAGACTACAAAGAGTTCATAGCTGCGACATTGCATCTAAACAAAATAGAGAAAGAGGACCATTTGTTCGCTGCCTTCTCCTACTTTGACAAGGACGACAGCGGATTTATCACCCCGGACGAGCTTCAACATGCTTGTGAGGAGTTTGGTGTTGAAGATGCCCGCATAGAAGAGATGATGCGCGATGTTGATCAAGACAAGGTAAAAGCTCCTTCTAAACTGCATTTCACTCTCAGCAATGATGAGCTAACAAAGGCATCATCATATGATTCTTTTGCATTGTAGAAAATTTCAGTTCCCTGATAATTCTCGTTTCAGTTTCCCTCCAAGCTTGATGATGCTGAAATCTCTTTTTGTTGATTGATAGATTGGGCTTCACATTTTTTTAAACACTGAATCATTGTTACAGGATGGGCGAATAGACTACAACGAGTTTGTGGCAATGATGCAGAAAGGCAGCATCATGGGAGGACCTATGAAGATGGGTTTAGAGAAGAGCATTAGCATATCTCTGAAACACTAGCTTTCAGATACAAACCCAAAGACAAGAAATATTTATAAATGATGATGATGATTGTGTTCTTTTTTCTCAGTATTGTGATGAAATTTTGTTATTATTAGACTGGTTTAGGCAGATCATTTCTTTTGTACTGTGTACTTCTATGCATATACACATAGTTCTTTGTTTCTGTCTGTAACTTTTTGGCTACTGTGAGAGAGAACTCTACTATATATAATCACAATGTGCATTGAAGACAACTCTTATATTCAGCCACATTGGCATTTGGCAAGATACTGTTATTGGTGCAACAGGTTTTTGATTTATTTCTATGCTCTTACAAAAAATGATGACAAACAAGATTTCCAGTTGTTAAAAGTGAAAGTTTACCAAAGCCACAGCAACATTAATCAAGACAATCAGCCACTAAGATAAGACTGTGATCAAAGCCAGCAACTGCTTGAAGAACACAACCCTCAATGTCTTCCAGCAACATCGGTTCAGGTTCATCAACCGAGCTTCCTAAACCGAGCCTACCGTTCTTTCCGCAGCCCCAAACCCAAGCTTCTCCTTTCTCTGTTACACACAAGGAATGTACACGCCCTGCTGATACAGAAGCTGGAGTTTCCCCATCCAAACCCTCCACTTCTCTTGGAAGCTCTTCTGGCTTTCCCCTACCAAGCTGCTGGCTCCGGTTCCAACCCCATGATGAGACAATCCTCCTTGGGTTGGAATCTGAATCGATATTGCAGATAGCTAGAGAATGACCAAGACCAGCTGCTATAGAGATGGGAGACCCGGTTATATCAACAGGTGACATTCCTAGGTCTTGCTTAGACCTACGACCCAACTGACCATACACATTGCTCCCAGAGCTCAAAAGGGTACCATCATGACAAAGAACCAAAGAATGATCGGACCCACACGCAATATCCTCTACCTTCACATCACGCAACTCTTCCACCAGACGAGGCTCCCAAGATATAGGCATGTTGTTCTCCTTTTTCATAGCTTCCGCAACTTTCTTCTCTGCTGCCTCCTCAAGATTCTGGTGATCATCACCATACCCATTTGTAAATGAATCAAGAGGAGATGGCTCAAGCGGAAGTCCTACATTGCCTACTCTTCCATCAGCTACATAACCCCACCCAAAGACTTTACCATCAACAGTAAGAGCAAGCCCGTGCCCCCAACCTAACGATACCTGAACAAAACCGAATCAAATCAAAAGACTCCACTTTTTAAAAACCCAAGAGTAGTTTGATCTTTATCCAAACCTTAACGATGTGTTCTTGAGCTAAAGCTTCAACCTTTGAAGGAACTAGAGCTTCAACGATACCTTTCCCAATCCCAAGCTGTCCTCTTTTCGATCTTCCCCAAACCCACAAAGACCCATCATCTCCAATCGCCGTTGAAACCACTCCAGACGCAAACCCAGCTCGGACTCTCACATTCTCCAGACCTTTCACTCTCTTCGCCACACTCCTTGAATCTCTACCGATTCGACCGAGCTGGCCTTCCTCGTTGCGACCCCAAGCCCAAATCTCACCGCTGGAGGTAACTGCAAGGGAGTGGTAGTGTCCGGCGGATATAAACGAGACGTCGGAAGGTAAATCATAAACTTGAGTTGGCTCGTAAGCGTCGATTCCCATTATTCCCACGCCTGGTATCCCCAGAGCGCCATGGCTTCCGTCGCCGAAGCTCATCACTTTACTACTTCTCTCGCCGACACTGCTCGTGAACCATCGTCGTCTCCCGAAATTCGAAACTTTCGCGATCGACCATAGTCGCACCATTTCACATTAGGAAATTGAAGGAGGAATATTGAAGCCAAGGAGAAAGAAACAAAAGTAATTTTTGAAAAGTGCCTTTGTTAACAGCAAAAAAAAAATCTATTTCATGGTTGTGGGCCCATTATGTCTTCCAAAAGCCCAGCCCACTATGTATTCTTGGATGAAATGTGACTGGTATATTGCTGGTCTTGTTGTAGTACTCCGGCAACTTGGATTCAAAGGAATGTCGTCGTTAGATGAGAAGAGGTAAAAATGTGGGCTTTTTGTTTATGCTTGTTCATCAGCGTTGTCTGTCATTTTCGTGTTCAAAGAAACAGGATTTGGGGTTACAATGTTGAAGGTTTATAAATTGTAGGAAAATTTTCTAATTTTTTAAGAAAATAGTGGAGTGGCTGTAAGAGTAGTAGCTGTCATTCTCTCGCTTTGTTTTCCATATTAATAAATTCTCTATTGTAGTAATAGTGATCTTTATATTAGTAGACAGACACAAACTAGATCTTTCTAATTTGCAGAATCATCTCGAGTCTGACTGAGAAGTCAGAGGTTTAATAATTTGAATGAGGCATGTATGAGTAAAGCTTGATGAAAATAACGTTAAAGGAAATCGTTAAGGTTGTTGCTGCTGATAAAATCGAGAGGGAAACTTTGATGAGAAAATAGATAAAATGACGACGAGATCTCATACTTTGCTTAGATCAAAGAAGGAAACAGAGGGAACAATGTTTGTATTTTCATCCATGGATTATTTTAAAAAGCAAGAAGAGCATTATTCTCGAGTTTTAACTTAAATGCAGTGAGTCATCATGATTACTGGAGATGAGAAGCGAAAGCTGAGAGGACTTCCTTGTATACTGGCTTCTTGAAATCCACTGCCTGCAATAAACAGGAACATAAAAAGCTGAAACTGTAAACACAATTGGTGGTATGGTATAGAAGAAGCAATCAAACTGGACTCACGAGATCAACGAGTTGATCAGGAGACACCCAAGACCATTCCCCAAACTCAGGTTGCTCAGTTCCATCGCCAAGAAGATTGATTTCTTCGTCTTTCCCAGTAAACTTCAGAAGAAACCTGAGAATTCCCACACAGTATTTTTGATCAGTTGTAAGCTCGAGATCAAATTGACATGAGTTAGTGAGTGTGTGACATCAAAGACTCACCACTTCTGAGCTTGACCCTTCCAATCAGATCCCCAACGGATCTTAAGCTTCTCCCTAACATCTGGAGGGAAATCATACGTTACCCAATGAGGTGCCTACAGAGAGACCAAAAGAAGAAGCTAATGAATGTATTCAAGTTATGAGGAGATTATATGGTTTTAAAGAAGAAACCAGTAAACAAAACCTCAGCGATGATCTCAGCAGAGTGAACACCAGTCTCTTCCTTAAGCTCTCTCATGACAGCAACTCTTGGATCTTCACCCTCGTCTATTCCACCCTATACCATCCAATACCAAAACGACGTTTCTACTCGACTGATTCTTCTATCTTTGATAATCTAAAAAAAATACAAATCGAATCTAAGAGATCAACAAACACCTGAGGCATTTGCCAAGCACTCGGAATATCCAACCTCGACGCTGCGAAGATCTAGCAAAGTTATCGAGAATCGAGTTATCAGTGACAAACACCGAAGAATAAGCTGTTTCCAGGAATGATTCATCATTACCTTTTTGGAAGGATTCATGAGACAGACACCGACGTTTCTTCTGTAACCTTCCGGAGAGGATTCCATAGACGACGACGAAGAAGAACAACAACAACTAGCGGAGGAGGATGCTGGAGATTGACGACGGCAGCGATGGGAGAAGGGCAGGTTGGAGAATTTGAGCGGTTTGAAGGGGCAGTTTCGTAAAAGAGGAGTTACAGACGGACAAGGAAGATGCTGTAGGGATCTGTACATTAATGCCATTGATTTCGAGCCAAACCCCATTTTCCACGGAATAAAGTATCCATTCTGACACTTATGCCCCTCAGTCATCTTCGTATTTACAGTTTCGTCCTTATGAGTGATTCAAATTCAGACAAACACATGAACTTGGATGCAAAACATGATTTAGTTCAGTATATCAAAGCAAAGTGAGAGAACTCGTAAATTTAATATCGTATCCAAGGAAACAATGTTGAATTAATCCATAAACAATCAAATATATAAAACAAAACTCATTCGTTGATTCAAAAAAAAAAGCCTTTAGAATTTTCTTCCACCACGGCCAAACGCATTGCCTGGTGCCATAGCTGCTTGTGTCTCCACTTGAGAAAACCCGGAAACATCAGACATTCCCAAAGAAGCAAGCATCTCTAGTGTCTCCTTGTCCACCTTAACATCATCGGTTTTAATGGCTGACTCGTCGGGGACAAAGTCCATTCTCCGTTCACGCTCTTCCTCCTGTAGTTTGAGTGAGATTCCACGCACTGGACCCTTTTGGATACGTTTCATCAAGTGGGTAGAGAATCCAGCAATCTTGTTGCGTAGCCTCTTGGATGGGATGATTGCAACTTCTTCCAGGATCTTCTTGTTTGTGTGGAAGTCGAGTGTCATCCTTGAGTAGTACTTCTCAATTACCTGACGTGACGATTTCTTCACCGTTTTGGTACGAACACGACCCATCTTTCACCACTCTTTTTGTACTTACTTACCTGCTCCAAATTAAAGATAAAAAAGACATGAACAACAACACAAGATTTAGCTGTTTACATTACAGATGCATCAACGTAGAGAAACAATCAAAATCCTATACTGACAGTAAACTATGGTTTCAGTTCAGACATTAAGTTGATAAATCAAACAATTCCTTGTGAATCAAAATCTAGATCCCACATTCAGGTAAATAATACAATATAGAGAACGCAAGCAACTCAAAAGAGAACCATCAACGTATAGAAAACTTCAAAACAAAGCTGCTTGCTATATGTGGACTTCTTTATACATCTTCATGTGTGCAACGAATCTAGCGAAAATAAGAACTATCAATCTAATACATCAGACACAAACCCGGAAGAGCAGGTCCACTTTAAGCACGAGACTGTACATTTTGATGTAAAGAAATGTACCTGTAAGGCCTGGCCGGAGCTGGAGAGGAGAGAATAAGCGGTGCAGAAGATAAGCAAAAAGACGGAGTTAACTAAAATTTTATGTATAAATATAAAGAATCTTAGTAGGGTTTCTTAAGCCAATTTATTGACCAAACGTATTTGACAAAGCCCATTTAATCAACAAAATTCACTAAATGGGCTTTACCGTTACTAATAATGGAGTTTTGTTCTTACCTAAGCCCAACATGACAAAGTTTTTATCATAATAACCCATGGAAAGACAACTGGGAGTATGATGAAACTATTTGAAGTATAACTCGGGGCTATTCTGTAAATTAAGGTAAACGCAAGGGTGAATCTGGCGATTTTTCCCAGTTGTTTTGCTCTATAAATCGCAGATAAAGAAAGGAAAACTCTGGAGATAACTTTTGTTTTTGGAGAAAAAAAAATAGGAACTTTGTTGTTGCTTTCTATCATAAATTTGATGGCTTGGAAGCAGTGGGGGAGGGATGAAGACAAACTGTTTGAGATAGCTCTGGTGCTCAAGGAGAATGATCCTAATAGGTTTGAGACTATCGCCAGCGACCTTAAGATACCACTTGAGGTTGTGAAGCACTACTACGACGCTTTGGTTCACGATGTTGAACTTATCGAATCGGGTTGGTATGGTACTACCGATTATCAAGATTACGCAGTTCCACTCTCATCACAGACGAGTACCAAACAGACGAAGAAATTTAAAAAGAGAGGAACCCCTTGGACAGCAAAGGAACACGGGTTAGTCTTTGAGACTCATGAACTAGGGTTTTAATTTCGTCAAGATCGACTTTAGGGTTACTTTTGCTCGTGCTGATGGTTTAGGGTTTTCGTTTGTTTAGGTCAAGAACGATTTTAGGGTTACTTTTGCTCGTGGTGATGGTTTAGGGTTTCTTTGATTCTTTTTCTTGAGAGCTTTTTTCGTCAAGAACGACTTATGGTTACTGTTGTTAGGGGAAAGTATGAATTAACAATTTGAACTTTTTCTCCTGGTGATGTTTTAGGGGTTTTGTTGGGTTTAAGGGAAATGCGTGATGAACTGTTAGGTTTTTATATTGCTTAGGTAATCACATTAAGGCTCTTATTTATTTACGTTTTACAGGATTTTCTAAGAGCATCTTAGTTTTTAACAAACTTGGTTATGGGTTTTTGGTTGAATATATCTGAAGGGACTTTCTGAAGGGACTAGCGAAGTTTGGGAGAGGAGATTGGAAGAACATATCGAGAGTGTGTGTGAAGACAAAGACCCCAAGTCAAGTCGCAAGCCATGCACAAAAGCATTTCTTGAGGCAAAACATGGAGAATAAGGCAAAGAAACGGTCTAGTATCCATGACATGACTTTGGTAGATGATTTTGTTGCCGAGGATGTACCCGCCCCTCCATCCAACTTGGAAGCTATGATGGTTCCGGCACATTTTGGTCAGGAGATGCCTCAGCAGTTCTAGTTATCATCAGTCCCCCCCGGACGAGTTTTTGTGCATTATATGATGATATACGAAGATGATGATGAGAGTTTTGGTTGACATTAACCTTTTAATTAATTGGTGTTTGGTTCTTGTTTTTTTCTATTTTTTCTAACAAAATTGTTATAGGAATGATACTTTGTTACTTTTGTCTAACTTGGATTTTCGAACGCATCTTGTTCATTCTTGTAGAAAATCTGGATGTTGAAATGAAATATAGGATCAAGAACATCTTCGAATGAGTGCAATCTCGAGTTCTCAGCTCTATAATTATCATGAATTATAAATTGCCGTCTCTTTAGATAACTAGTCAAGAGTTTTGATACAGAGCCGATGACATCTAAACAACTACCCGTAGTAATCCAGAGTACGGTGGTTGTTTTTTCTTGTAATACACTGTCATCCTATAAAAATAGTAGCATTTTTTTTTGGTAACATAAAAAATGATTTTACCTTTTTATCGAGAACCTAAACATTGTAAATAGTTCATTCCAACGCGGATTAAACCCGATCAACGGAAAGCTACTAACACTTCTTTTACCATTGGGACAACCCAATGTTTGTTAAAAATAGTAACATGAAGACTTTATTGAAAATAATACCGATTATACAAAGAGTAGTAGTAGTTCACACTAACTAAATGATCAATGATCATATTATACAATGTGAAAGGCACGTTTAGTCAACCATTTGACTTTTCAATGAGTCTTTGACCTTACTACCTTTTCCTTTCTTATAACCTTTCGAATGATCTTCAGATTTCATTTTTCTATACTTCGAGCTCTTGAGTAATAGGGTCTCATCGTTATTCCCCTCTATGGATCCTTCCGATATTCCAACGCTTATCTCATCATGGTCGATGTCATCCTTTCTATAATGGCTTTTAAGATTTTCGGATCGATCGAAACAATGATGACTAGAACCTTCCACGTATTCAATCCAATCAAGATAATCTTTTTTGGAAGCAAAATCAGAAGGATGCTTAGTTGATTCTTCTACTGATTCATCTACTTGACGGCTTGTCTTAGGAGTAACGTTTTCACGCTGAGAGTTCTGCCCGTTTACGCTAGATTCTTCCAGTTGGTTCACACGGTCACGACCCCTAATCAAATTTTCAAGATGATCCATATGACTGTTTCTAACCGAACCTTCAAGCTGATCCACATCGCTACGGTTCATGTTTTTAACTGAACCTTCAAGCTGGTCGTTCATGCTATCACGGCAACCATTCCTAACCGAGCGTTCAGACCTCTGGGACTGATCTTGATCGTCCACGTGGATATTCTTTTTATTTGCCTTGTCTTTTAGCATCAGCTTACGATGCATGGACTCCATAATCTTTGTAACCTTAGGTGACTCCTTTGTTTCATTACTTTCTTCATTTTCTGGCGAGTGATTTTCCCTGAAAAGCTCTCCACCGTCTTCAGACTTCATGGACCCCTCTTGCCGGAGCCGGCTCTTGTGGAGCTTCACGTACTTCGATGATAACTTTTTGGTAATTTTCTTCATTTTTTTTTTATCCCAATTAGTATAAGATTTTGTGAAGTTCTTTTTTGTTTTAAGTCACTTGGAAACTTGGTTGTGAAAATTGGGAACAAAGAAGAAAAAGTTATTTATAAAGTTGAAGAATTCCCAAAACAAGTTTTTTGTTTTGTTTATTTGCTCTAATGTTTACAAGATTGCTAATTATAAAACGCGGTTTTAGCTTTTAGACAACATAGATAACAACCAGAATGGCTAAGATTTAACAAAATCGAGTTTAACTACAACAACAGCAAAAACTCTGTCCAACGTGCCAATTCTACCAGAATTAAAATATTTTTTTTGGCAGCTACTAAAACTTAGAAATCAAGATAAAGTGCTTAATTTCTCCTATTTTTAGAATTTTGGTCACATTTTTGTAAGGAATATGCCTATGCATAATGTGTAAATTAGTTCTGCTACAGCATGTATAAGTTTTTTTCTTTGATAAGCTGTAGAAGTTGTTTTATGTAGCATAAATAAATCTAGAAACTGTATATATTTATAAATCTTGTTACAAGGTATGCATACGGTTACAAACATGTATATATTTATAAATTTGGGTCGCTCCATTATAATCTTCTCCATAGCAGCCATGCTTGTGACCTTCTCCACCGCACCTTTCACAATGATGCTACACAAGAATCAAGATGCCATTTCTTGTGATTCCTGTGTTTCCACTAAGTTTGCCTCACCGCCACGCTCTTTGTGATGCTCCAGCATCCTCCTTTCAGTGAGATGATTTCGTCTGCATAGGGAAACAGCTTCTTCAAACTTGACACGCCTTGGTTCCCACTTTGGCGTTTCACTAAAATGCTTTGTTGTAATATTTCATGATGCTAAACCCTAGCTATTGCGTGTGCCCGAAAAGTAAAAGAAAACATATCTATTGCTAAATGTGTATAGCTAAAAGCTAAAACTGCACTCTTGATCTATTCATATGTGTAGTTTTGGGCTTCTTTACTTATAGAAGTATTGTTTCTTCTTTGTATTAACAAGACTATCATTCTAAGCTTGCTCTGCAACAGGATGGAATCATGGAACAGCAGACCTGCATGTTCTGCCCAAGCAGAGGAATCACAGATATGGTTGTGCTCAATACCATTACTCACCCAGTCGCCTGTTACTGATTCTTACTCTTGGGAGGTGGATGATGGTGCTTCAAACACGTACTCCGCAAAGCTAACATGGGAAGCTCTGCGTCCCCGAGGACAGGTACAAGTATGGTCTGATCTCGTTTGGTTCAAGGGCTCCACTCCGAGTCACGCTTTCATGATGTGGGTGGCGCAACTTGACAGACTCATTAGGGACTCAATTATGGCTAGACAAAAACGAAGAAATTTCAAAAATCTGATGCAAGCTTGGCTCAAATGTGACTAAGTCTCCATCTGCATTCTCACGTTAGCTATTATAGCTCTCTTTAGACTAATCTCTGTTTTTTGTTTTTTTTTTGGTTTAGATTGGTCTCGCGTTTAAAACTTTTATAATTTGTAAACTTTTTTATTTGTATATTCACATGCTTATCAAAAAAAAAAAAAAAACAAGACTATCATTCTACGACCCACTCTCACTCTTTAAAGCAAGGATTTAAATATTTGGATTACCGATAACAAAATATCCATAAATTTTGATTTAGTTTGTTATCTATTTTGATTCGAACGAAACTTTGAATATTCATACCTCTTCGAAACAAAACAAATATCAATATGTAATATCCGTAAAATAAAATAAATCAAAATACTAATATTTCTTGGAACAAATATCTGATATGTTATATATATAAATTAATAATTATATATAATATATTTTATGCAAGTTTTTACAATATTTTATTTATTAAATTCATTATATTAGTTATTATGTTTTTTAAAAATAATTTTTATTTTTATAATAAAATATTATTTTTAAATTATCTTAAGATTTTTATTTATTTGTACCGATCAAATCGAATATCTGATTACAAATATAAATTTTATGTATATCTAGACATAAAATATTCAATAGCTACAAATAGAATTAAATCTATGTTATACAAAAAGTTTTGGTTTGAAAAGATAAAAAATTATATTTTCAATGCATTAATTAGTGGTAGAATGTTAAATTTCAAAAAACATAATTTTGTTTATTGAAATTCTATAAAAATTGTTGAGAATAATTAATTATAAAAAATAATGTATTGATAACTAAAATTTAATAAGAGGATGTTACTCAACCAGTGATTTAAATTCAATTATTAAAGTTTTACAATCCATCAAATTTTAAAATTTTAATATAGTTTGAGTTGAAGAATTCTGAAATCTCTGAAATATGTTTTGGATTTTGAGTTCTCTCATTTATTCATGAAACTCTGTAAGGGATAAAATGATTTGAAATCAATTGAATTTTAAAAAAAAAATCTTTGAAAGTTGAATAACAATACTCCCTCCGTATCATTATAAGCGAAGTTTTAAGATTTTTTTTTCCATGTTAAGTGACGTTTTCAAGTTTCTATGTAAAAATTAAAATGTAAGTTGATGTTTTTGACCATTTGTATTCTGTAGAATGATTTTTATTGGTTGAATTAGCTGTAGTTATTGTTATTTTTAGGTAAACGAGAAAGATTGTATAAAATTTTGTAATTCCTTAATCAATGTACAACAACCTTAAAAACCACTTATTTTGATACAGAGAGAATACATTTTAAAAACTGAATTTAAATCATTCGTGAGATAAAACTAGATTTTAAAATAAAATTTAAAATCATCATTGGAATAACAATAGATTATTTTTATATTTAGACTCTATTAAAATGCATGATTTAAAATAAATCTGAAAATTCGAAAACATGAAACATTTTGAAAGCATGAAATACATAGAATCATGAAAATACCAAAAAAAAACAAAATATTTTTTTAAAAAAGTTTTTACCTTCAACCAATTATATCACAATCATTAGCATGACTTGACTTGCACCAAGGCTATTTACCTTTCAAAACACAACTCGCATCAACATTATCACTTCCATCTCTAACATACAAGCTTTCACCTTGGTTTAAGTTTTCTGTGAGAGATCGAAGCAATGTCTCAGGTATTTTAATCGGGATTCGACTCTCTTCTTTAAATTCCATTTTCGAGATCTGGGTTCATCGTAAAGACTATTACTTTATCGCAATTCTCACCGTTTGGTATATATATATAGATAGGGTTTCAAACTTTTCAATCCATGGTCTGATCTTACTTCTCCATTCCTTCGATCTATCTAATATGATGTGTAGATTTCCCGCTGCTGTAACAGTGATCTCTCTCGTTGCGTCGATCCATCAAACTCTAGTTTCAATCGCGTATATAAATATCGCAACCATTGAGAAGACTTGATTAGTTGAAAAGGGGTTTGGTGTATTCTGATTGGTTCTGCTATGATGTTTGATAGATTCTTATCAGAAGGATTTGCACTTTTGTTTTTCTGGTGTAGACCGTTGTTCTAAGAGTGGCTATGTCATGCGAGGGATGTGTTGGTGCTGTTAAAAGAGTCCTCGGCAAAATGGAAGGTCAGCTTTTTTAATGACTTATTGATGTTATGTTCTGTCTGTCAAAATGCCTTAAACCAATTTGTTTTGTTTTGAGTTAAACTTCTTTTGCTTCAAACTTCCGTTATATACAAACACGTTTCTATAGACAAGTCAAGAGAATGAACATAACTTTCCGTTTTTTTTGCAGGCGTGGAGTCATTTGATGTGGATATAAAGGAGCAAAAGGTGACAGTGAAAGGCAACGTCCAGCCAGACGCTGTTTTGCAGACTGTATCAAAAACTGGGAAGAAATCGGCTTTCTGGGACACAGAGGCTGAAACCTCCAAGGCCTAATTAAGGAGAAGCAGAGTATCTCATTATCACTCTGTTTTTAATAAAAATCTGTATGGAATCCTTCTTGTTTCTGTGACTTGTATCTGAGCATTGCTCTGTAAACCAACCTTGTTTTAACCATTGAAGTAACGTGGTTAAAAACTGCTCTTTGAATAATTAGGCCTATCAAGTCCCAAAACATACAATCTTTCATCAAATTACAAAACCTTCTTAGTTATCTTCAGTTACAACAGTTCGGTTTAATACAATGACAGAGTGAGCCAATGCATCAAAAAATATTGGGGACTACCGCTTTGGTATCATCTTCAGTTTTTATCCAAATAAGCACCAATACATAGGCTAGTGACATAGAATGCCATTTTTAATACAACACCGAGTATGGATCTGATTATACAACACACTATTGAGTAACTAAATATATGGTGCAATGAAACCGGAGCAGGGAACCAAAAGGGTGGAGCTTTATTTTAATTCAAAATCATGTCTTTGATCCATCTTCTAGACTATGGTAACTCAAGTTGTGGTGCTTGGTATGGATTGAATAGCTGCAAGAGGATTCACTTGGTATGAAAACGCAAGCTTCCAGAAATCTACAATTGCTTTTCTCGTGGACTCCATTTGTCTGCGAATGATCCTAAAACATGTAAAACAAAACACACCACATGTATGTTTTCATCACCATAAATTCTGATCATTCAAGTATAGAGGATGTTGCTTAGAAGAATTCTTACCGTATTAAAGCAGCCCGTTTTCTCTTCAAAGCATAACAGATGATTAATCCAACAAGGCTTATGGCAACTTTTCCCCTGGACATGCTGAATCGAGTATTACCAAGCCTTAGGCTTAGAGGACGGGATGACCAAGGTTCATGTTGTTTAGAGAGTTTCAGGATAGAATCAATCTCATCATTCTTTTTACTAGCCAAAGACTTGCTGCTATTCACTACATCGTAAGAAGGATTTTCCTCTAAAGAAGTAGCCTCTCGAACGTTTGCTGATTGGAGAGAATGCAATCTTCGCAAAAGTCCCTGAAACAGAGATTTGAGTGAAGTATCTAAGTTGAAACAAGTTCATACACAACTCATGCAAAGATTCAATTGTACCTGTCGTCTTTCCTCAGGCAATGCAACTTCTTCCTCAACCCATGAAATGGCTGGACCCACGTCGTTTGTATCTTTTCCAAGAACTCCAAAGGTATACAGCTCCACAACTTCCATGTACTCATCAATATCCAACGATATTTTCCCATGGAACACTTTTTCACTTAATCCAGGATCACTTAGGATATAGTGGTCGTCCTTGTAAACCCATATGCTAAAGAATTCTTCCAGAATCTCACGTACACCAGAGTAGAAACCACTTGATATTTGAAGGCATATTCTACATAGGGGGGAAAAGAAGATAAAGATCGATTAAACAGATATCTACAGTATCATTCCGCGACTTGTCTATGCTTAAGTATGCAGAGAGAGCAGTATTGTACTCCTCCTAGTAAGTAAATATCACAACCTCTCAAGTATTTACTCAAAGATTCTTTTCTCTCATTCGCTTCTTCGGTTAATGAAATGTCGTTTCCTAGTTATGACACCTATTTACAAAAAGAACCTCTTAATGTCGAAAAGAAGAGAACAAGAAGGATACCCAGTGAGAAGAACTTGAACAGGAACAACTGCAACTTCGCCAAACACTTGTCTTAGCTCATTTACAATCTCACCTGCCCTGCATGACAAAAAAAGAAACATTAGTTGTGAAAAAAACTATCACAGAGCCAAAGAGTAGCAAACTCTAAAAAGTTTTGTGTCCCACGCCACAGATGGATCTGAAATATATATACCTGCCGAGACCATGCAAGGATTGGACTAGAACCATGCCAGCAGATTCCAACATGTCATGCAATTGATGATCACGGGACAAAGCATTAGCGTTGTCAAAGATTCTTTTCAGTATGGAGGAAGATAATGACTCTGCCTCTTCATACATAGAGCATACGAGGTAGCTAACAAACACACACAAGTAGCAATCAAATTTTGAAACTCTGCAGAATCTCTTTCTACATCTTATATGTGTAGTTTAATCAAAATCACACAGATAATTACTCTCCTGGAAAGTTACTGAGATAAAAAACAAAGGATCCATCGATTAACAGAAGATTACCTCTCAGAACGTTCAATTTCTCCCCAAGTACCACCAGTTGCCTCCATTTCACAAGTATTGGAAGATGAAGATCACTGGAAGCTTTGATTCCACCGAGCAAATCTGCAAAATGAAACCACTAATCGAGGATATGTGATTATGTTTCATCAAATAGGAAGGAGATGACGGAGGAGGAGAAGCGAGCAGATAATTATTTAATTTGCTAATGGGCCAAGGTAATGGGCTTCTCCATCACACATAAAAATCTATTTCTTGAACAAGTAAATGTGTTTTAAATCTATTGGTATGTGCAGTTTAGCAGAGAATATAAATGTATTAATGAACCACATAAGTCAGTCACGATCAAAATCTGAACTACATTTTGGCAGCTCTTTAACGTTCGACTCAACCACGTCCCACATGCATTTGTCTTCATATCTACTTTTGTTGACTATCTAAAATGTGGATTACATCTACTTTATACATCATTCATAACAGTTTTGATGCGACATTCTAAATGATATCTCTTACGTTACAAAAGGAAAAATCATTTATTGATATATGTCTGACGACAAATGTAATCTTTTACTAGAATTCACAAAACACATCAACAATTTTTTAAAAGTATAGATTCCATTAATATAAGCACACATCGTTATCATCATAATATAATTTAAACCCTTGGTTTAACCATAGCTCGTAACGGTTTCATCATAACCACCGTGAACTCCAATTTTCCCGCGAAATCAATCTCGCTTCCCGCCGGATAAGCGCTCCACTCAAACTCTTGAACCATCTTCGCTAGCATCAAGTGCACGTGTACGGTCGCCATTGATAAACCGGGACAGATCCGACGGCCTACACCGAACGGCATCATCTTCACTCCGGTTACACCGGTTATGTCCGCATCCTCCTTACCCGAAACAAACCGATCCGGGTCGAATTTCTTCGGGTTAGACCAAATTTTCGGATCTTCGTTTATTCCCGGGAGATAAAACTCTACGTTGATTCCCGCGGGAACATCGAATCCAGCGACCGTCGTCGGCTCCGTTACCGTGTGAGTCAAAGTGAAGTACGTCGGTGGATGTTTCCGAAGAATCTCCTTGACGAAGGCTTGTAGAAAGACCATTTTATCCACGTCTTTTTCCTCAACCACACGATCTCCCACCGTTGATTTGATCTCATCGTAGAGCCGAGATTGAATCTCAGGATTCGCGATCAACTGCGCGATGCCCCACTCGATCGCCGTCCCCGTCGTGTCAGTACCGCCGTTAAGAAACTCCGAACATAACGTCACGAGCTCTTCGTTAGACGGCGTCGTTTTACGTCCTTCGATTTTTAAGTCGAAGAGTGTATCGAGGTAAGAGAAAGACGTCGCCGTTTTATCGGATCCCGGATTTCGAAGCGCTCTCCGTCGTCTCTCGATGAACCCGACGACGAGCTCGACCTGTTCACGGCGAACCTCGAGAGCTCGTTTCCTCTCCTTGGAGTAAAACGGAGCAAGGATCGGGAGATAATCGTCGAGACGTGGATCGATCGTGATCAACACCTTCTTCATCATCGTATCCATCTTCAGAATCGATTCCTCGTCCATCTCGATTCCGAAACACATCTCCAAGAGAATACAAAACGCAGCGAATCTTGCGTTTCGAAGGACCCAGACAAGTCCGTTATTTTCACTAGCCTCTGATTTGATCCTCTCGGCGAGCTTATCCATTGCGGATTGTCTCAACGACCCGAACTCTTTAAACCGGGTCGAGCTCAGCATGTTCTGCACCATGTTCCGTCTCAGTGATCGCCACACGGGTCCGTACACGGAAGCGTTGACTGTGAAAGTGTTGGAGCTGAAGATGGTCCGTGTCGGGTTCTCTTTGGGTCGGGTGGCGAACATGGGCCCACGCTGAATCAGAACGTCGTGGGCCAGAGTCGCATCAGAGATGATGATCATGGTCCGGCTCCCCATCCTTAACGTGTAAATGGGACCGTACTTCTCCCTCAGATCATCGGCGTACTCGTAAAATTGCTTCCCGGAGCGCGCGAATTGGAAGAGGTTTCCGACAATCGGCCAACCGGGAGGACCTGGAGGGAGGTTCACGCGCTTAGAGTTAGAACTATAGCGCGTGAGGATCAGTAGAACGAAAGCGGATACGAGAATGGCGATGATAGTGAAGAAGAGTGAAGGAGAGATGTTTAAAGAAATGGGAGGAAACGAAAGGAGAGACATTTTGTTAGCACTGTTTTTGTATTGTCTTAGTCTGCTTTTTCACTGACCTTTGTAGCTATGGAGGATGTAGAATGAGTGGGAGAGAAGAGGAAGATGAAGGTATAAAAACAGAGTAGAGCATGAGAATTTAGGTGAGAAGAATTGAAAGTTGTCATACTCTTTTCGGTTTAAGTTATTGCAGTTTGGTACGAGAAGTTTGATGAAATAGGTTTGTCTTTTTTCTTACACCATCGCTAGTAGTTTCCTGTTTTCCCTTTTTGGGTTTATTTAATTGCATGAAAAATAAACAGACTGTAGCCCAGCCCAGGCCCATTTACGTTAAAAGATTACACACTCATTTGGAACAATGGACTCTCTAATTTCAGTTCTACGGAAATTTTCTTTCTCGGAGAGGCACGAGGTACACATACTTCATACAATCGAGAATGGACCTGGCAATGGCAAATCTGGAATGGTTGGAGATGTTTCTGGCAGCTAGAAGTGAGTACTTTAGTTTCGAGGGATCCGATCATCGGCCCGTTCTTACTCACTTTGATATAAACCTCACGATGAAGCATAGAATTTTCTGATACGACATGAAGCTAAATGAGAAATCTGAGATACGAAAACAAGTGAACATCACATGGAAAGAAGATGCATATTTTGTTATTACTAAGAATTATCGTATCAGAAAGAAACATATTGAATGGGTTAAAGCGCAAGCATCACTTACCAAAAAAGACTTATTGCTTAGACAAGGTTTATTGGAGCAAGTACTATCTGCTCCTGATCCATATCATGATCATATTCAAGAACTCCAATTAGCTCTGGAGAAGGCTTATGCGGAGGAAGAAGCATTTTGAAAACAGAGAAGCTGGATTCAGTGGCTAAACAAAGGAGACAAAAACTCTAGTTTCTTCCATGTAGTTACAAGAGGGAGTCGAACCCAAAAAAGTTCTCGGTTGTTGAAAACGAGCAAGGCCAAGCAGTGTTTTTGGAATAACAGATTGTTAGCGCTTCACATACTTCTACCAAAATTTGTTCTTGTTGGAAAACACTGATGCAAGCTTGATTGTTCAAGAGGCGCTGACACCAAAGATCTCATCGGAAACTAATCAACAGCTGATAGCAATACCTGAAAAAAGGAAGTGAGAGCTGCAGTCTTCTCTATAAATCCATATAAAGCCCATGGTCTAATGGCTTCTCAGCGGGTTTTTATCAAGCTTTTTGGGATATTATAGAAGAGGGCATTTACCGGGACATCCATATCTTCTTTGAAACCAGCTATATGTAGCCCCAACAAAATGAGACTCATATGAGACTAAGATTGCAAGGAAAGTCTTGGAGTACCGCCCCATTGCTTTATACAATACCCATTACAAGAACATAGCAAAAAACTTGTCAAAAAGACTCTAGCCACTCTTGAGTTCACTTATCTCACCATCTCAGCCGGGTTTTGATCTGGGAAGAGCTATTTCAGATAATGTACTTATCACACATGAGATAGTACATTACTTAAGGAAGTCTGAGGCAAGAAAGCATGTCTTAGTGGCCGTGAACACAAATATGAGTAAGGCTTCCAACATAATCGAGTGGAATTTTCTTCGGGAGGTTCTCTCACAGCTGGATTTTCATGAAATCTGGATTGGGTAGGTAATGGAGTGTGTCTCATCGGTATCATATTTTTCCTTAAAATGGAGGACCACAAGGAAAAGTACTTCCCTCGCGAGGACTCCGTCAAGGAGATCCACTATCTCCATATCTCTTTATTATGTGCACTGAGGTGTTATCGGGGCTGTGTCATCAAGTGCTGATTAAGGGAACCTTACTGGGAGTTAAGGTTGGAAGAAACTTCCCGCCAATTAATCACCTCTTGTTCACTGATGATACAATGTTTTTTGGGAAGTCAAACTCCACCAGCTGTGCTGCATTACTCTCGATCAAGCAGATATGAGCTCACCTCGGGTCAGAGCATAAATCGTCAAAGCCGGCCATGATATTTTCATCAAAAACTTCTCATGCGACAAAGGTTAGAGCAAAGAGGGAGCTGAACATTCAGAGTGACAGTGGTATAGGAAAGTATTGAGGATTACCAGAACACTTTGGAATAAAGAAACAAGACATCTTTGCGAGTATAGTGGATCACATTATTAAAGACGATAAAGAGGATTCAATAATACTTATTTTGGCTGGGTATGAAGAATGCAGTTCAACAGTATGTAGCTGAATGCCAATCCTGTCAAATTTGCAAGTATTCTACTTTATTACTAGCAGGGCTATTACAACCTCTTCCTTTACATAAACTGGTTTGGGATGATATATCAATGATTTCATTGTCTTCTTTTGTCTGATGGTGTAAATGCGATTTTGGTGGTGGTTGATCGCATATCTTAATATGGTCACTTCATGGGGCTCATGCATCTCTTTCTGTTGTTGATGTCGCTTCTAAGTTCATGAAGGAGGTGTGAGACTCCACGGACTTCCTAAATTTGTTGTATCCGACATGTATAAGGTTTTCCAGAGTAATTTTTGGAAGGAGCTCTTCAAGTTATCAGGTACAAGACTTAAGTTCAGCACTACCTATCGTCCTCAGACGGATGGGCAGACAAAAGTACTCAATCGCTACTTGGAGATGTATCTCTGGTGCTTCACTTCTATGCATCCGCGTCGTTGAGCTAAGTTTTTATGTTGGGCTGAGTTGTGGTATAACACCTCGTATCATACCGTTATCAAGATAACATTGTTTCAATTAGTTTATGGACGATTACCACCTTTGTTGTTGAGTTTGAGAGGGGGTTCTACTACAAATGGTGATTTTGAGGGTTGGTTAAATGAGAGGGATTATATGTTTCAGTCTTCTAAGATGCATTTTAGGAGAACTCGTGATATTACGAAATGCTCTGCAGATAAGAGTCGTCGTGATCTTCAATTTTCTGTGGGACAGTTGGTCTTTCTCAAATTAAGTCCTTACAAGCGTCCTATGTTTGCAAACGTTTGTGCCAAAAGCTCTCTGCTCGGTATTATGGACCGTTTGAGATTTTGGAGCGTATTGGTGATGTAGCTTATCGTCTTAAGCTTCCTGAGACTTCGCATATACACCATGTGTTCCACATTTCTCAATTTAAGCAGATGGTGGAAGCTCTCATGTTGTTCAGAATTTATCTGAGTCCTTGTCTTTGGTGGATTAATTTGTGGTGGAGCCAGAGACTATCGTCGACAGGCGTTATACGGATGATGGTCATTTGGAAGTCTTAGTGGCTTGATGTGGTCTTCCTGCGTATAAGAATTCGTGGTTGAAAGTTTATGATATCAAGCATCAGTTTTCTTCTTTCTAGCTTGAGGATAAGCTGATTCTTGGAGGGAGAATATAGATATGCCTTGGAGAGTATAGTATTAGAAGAAGAAGAGAAAGTTTGGAGATGAAAATATTGAAGATGGAAGACTCTAGTTCATTTCTTTGCAGTTATTCGAAATACATAATATAAATAAGATGTAAAGTATATTGTGAAGGATCATCATTTGATTGGTCAAGTTTATCAAAAAATACAATATTGAAAATTTGAGAGTATGGTAACTCGTGAGTAGGGATGTTAAAATGGGCCTAAAGCCCGCGGGCTCAAACGGGCTCCGCATAAACGGGCTGACCCGTTTATTACCATGTATAAATAAACAGGGTTATATGGGTTGGCTCGTTTAGACTCGTTTTGTTAATGGGTAAACCCGTTAAATAAATGGGTACCCGTTTAGACCCGTTTATGAATTTTTTTTTATATATAAATTTATATTTAAAAATAAATTTAAAGAGATTTTTAAAAAAATTTATAATTTTTATAATTTGTGTTTTTGAAACAAATAGTTATTTTATAATTTGTGTTTTTGAAATAAAATAATCACAAAATTGGTAAAAGAGAAATAATATAAAATCTGTATTTAAAAAAAATTAAATTGTATTTAGAAAAAAGTATTATAAACGGGTTCACGAATCTAAACGGGCTCACGAGTCTAAACGGACATTTCTATGTTAAACGGGCTTTAAACATGCATGGCCTAAATGGACATGCAGTTAACGAATTTTAAACCGGCAGAGTCTAAAAAGACTCGGATAGCCTGTATTAACATCCCTACTCGTGAGAGGTCGTACATCTCGTGTATACGTTTACAGTAGTACAAAGAAGGTTCTTAACAGTTGACAATCCAGGATGGTCAAGTTGATCAAAAACAATCCTTTCAAGTTTGACATAAGCTGTTTTATTCTCCTTGGTGATAAACTTTTTGTCCATGATCTTCAGCGCATACACACCTCCATCCTTCTTCGCCCTAACAACCTTGAGTTCAATTCATCCAATATGTAAAGGCGACAACTTTCTCAATTCGATGAAGAATCAGAGGAATGTGACACTTTCTTCCCCTTCATCTTCTTCATTTTCTTATTTAATTATTTTATAAGAATCATTTTCTATTTTTATTTCATTAGTTCAACATGTGAAACATTCTATGTTTCTTGAGAAATATATATATTTCTTTTGCTAAATCGTATAAAGTCAAGTTTCTCCTAATAGAAAACATTATTAGGAGAAAAAGGAAAACAAAATTAGAACATTACTACTCTTCAGACATCACTTTCAGTTTCTGTCTGTGTTCCAACATCAGTTTTTTCGTGCAAACCTTTTCAAGCTTGTGGGTAGCTCTGCCGCAGCATCTTCACCGATTCTTCTCTTCTTACCTACAGTGTTGTGCTCTTGCTCCGGGAACGTTCGCTTTGCGTTCTCCACCATCTCTTTCTTCTTCTTGGTCCGCTTGCTTGGTTTATTCCTTCCTTTCGTCTTCTTCTTCAGCTCAACGCTCTTTGCTGCTTCTATCGCCACCTCTTTCTCAGCTTCTATCTCTCCTCTCGTTGGCTTCTCTTTCCTCCTCGAAGGTCTCATCGCACCAATCTTTGAAGGATCGAGCATGATCGTCTCAGGTGGGAGTTTATCAAGAAGCAAGTGTACTTCCTTCTCCCGTCTCTGTTTCGACGTTTCAAATGGATTAGCCACCCAAGAATCGAAGTTTGGTTCTCCAGACCCTGGAATGAGAATGCTGGACCAACCCATCGAGTGACCAATCCCGAGAACATCCTCATACGGTCTGAACATAACCTTCTCGATCTGGTAGCCTTTCACCATCGAGTGGTTCATGTATCTACTGTAGTTATGTGAAGATGCAGCACTCGAATCTCCTAAAACCTGAACAAACGATCCAGTTCCAGCTGCTAGCAAACCCTTCTGACTGAAACTCAACGTCTTGGCATGGAAGCCGTGAATAGTCTGAATCTCCTCGAATTTACGCAGATCCCAGATCTTGACTTTGCGCTCCTTACCCGATGTAGCCATTAGATGGCCATTTGGATGGAACGCGACAGAGGAGACTGGTCCAGGGTGACACTGCATCTGGACTAGAGGTGCTTGGCTAGTTGGTTTCCACATTGTGACGGTTCCACCAGAATGTCCCAAAGCAACAACACCATTGTAAGGATTCACTTCCATTACATCTGTTCTGCCTTTGCCTGTTCGGATACTAGCCACCATGTCACCATAGGTTACGTCTTGATAATGTAGCTGCCCAATCTTGTTCACTGATGCAAGCAGGAAATGGTTCTTTAGGAACCGGAGTCTAGCCACTGGACCACGTTCCTGAAGTAGACATAGTTTGAGGTCAATAACCAAGAACATCAACGAATATGTTTCTTCTGTGGATCCACAGAGTTTTCAATGAACGAACATATCAACAACAAAAATCAATAGGCTTCACCTTCAAACAATGGAGCTCAGTTCCATCTCTCCCATAAATATAAGAATACCTGAGTCAAAATATTAGACCAATCACTCTTCAAGACACAAGGAGGCATATAACATAGAGAAAGTGATATTTATAGACGTGAAAACACACATACTTCTTCTGGGCAGCTGCAAAGAATTGGTCATTGTGCAGGAATGCAACATCACGTACTGTTTCCCTTACCTGCAGATATCATCAACTTCCGTTAAGATCTTAATCATAAATACTACATATGTCAAGCTTTTGATTAAGACAATTATGATACTCAAAAAAAAACACCCTGACCTGGATCTCTTTAATTAGGTTCATATTCATCATGTCTACAAGAGCAAGGTGGCCTTTGCGACCACCAGCCAGCATATGCCGTCCACTTGCAGTAAAATCAAGTTTGTACGGGCCAAAATCTACATATGCTCACCGGGTGAGTGTTAGTTAAATGAATCAGAAGAACACATAAATAAAAAGAAAGTCTCTATCACACAGAGTAACCTAATAACAAATATTACAAACATGAGATGTGAATTTCCCTCTGGAGAGGAAGCTATTTATTCATTTACCTGGGAGAACAATGTCATATTGGTTTCTTGAGCTTAATATATCTACTTCTTTAGCAATATCTGTCTGCTTGACACGCCATGTCTTCTCTAAACCATCAGTCTCCAAGTACCCTGCTGAAGCAGGCAAGAGCCACTACATAAAAAACAAACCAGACAACACCAGCTGAAGTAACAAGAACAGAATAATCAGAACCGTTGCTTAACGCCAAGTGAAGCACTCATCTCCAAGGAACACCGGAAAAAAAGGGTAAAACAAGATCCACACAAAGCAGACTGAATGAGTTAAAAGTTTACCTTCTCGATCTTAGCAGCAGCTTTTGCAGACTTCCCATACAACTTTTCTCGTGAAGCAAGTTGAGTCTTCAGCTTCTTGTCTTTCAACGTCTGCAGAACAAAGAAAAAACACACACTCAAGTTCTGCATTTTCACAAACCAAAAAAAAAGCCACAAATCATCATTACCTCTAGATTAGCACCTTCTCCTCTAAGATATTTCTTCTCTTTAGCCACCAACTCAACATCAATCTCCTGCATACCAAAAAAAATCGAAGCAAAGTTGTCAACTTTCCTGAAACCCACAAACAGTAAAGTGTTTGCAAATTGGTTACGTGCTCATCAGGAGGCAAGACCACCTTCTCCATGAGGTTGTTATCCTCTAGAGCGACCTCCATCTTGATCCCTTCCTTATCACCTAAACGCGAATCAGACAAAGGTTGTGAACTTTTATCCACTTTCTTTCTATTGAATCTGAAAACCGACGGATCATCCAGCGATAATTGTATTCATTCCGATTCAATCATGGCTCAACTACGTTTCACAATAGAGCTTTAGGAGGAAGATTGAAAACTTAAATTACCTTCACCTGAGAGGTAGCGAGCTTGAGTAGTTTGGAGAAGGCGGCGCCGATGAAGAACAAACACACGACGGTGAAGCTTTGAGTTAAGAAGAAGCTAATAGGTACTGAGAGCTCCGTCTGGTAGGAATTGAGGGTTTTGAATTTTTTAGGGTTTTACAAAGAAAAATATTATAACAAATCATAATAATATTACATGAAAAAATAAAACAATAATCTAGATAATTTAAGTGGGCCTGGAGTACTTTCATTTGGGCCTGAGCCGAAACCAAAAAGAGCCTATCGAGACCCACGAGCTAGTTTTTTTTTTTTTTTTTTTTTTTTTTTTTTAACACGACCCACGAGCTAGTTATTTTTATATATATGCATACAAATATGAAAGTTGTTTTTTATTTAATGTAAGTTGTGTAGACAGTGATTACTCTTCTAGAGTTTTGGAGATATGATTTGCATATTCGCTGAAGCTACATAAGCCAATTCAAGGTGGGTGACTCGAGTGTGTTGCCCTCTTGCATGACTCTTCCTTCCACTACTAGACTTTTTGTATGTTTGCTGATAATGATATGTGGAATTTGATTAATCAAAGATGTTAGCATGACTTTTGCTATTCGAAGTCTTTTCTTCATATCTTTATATATGTTATAGGATTAGTTTCTACTTTTCCATACAAGCCCTGATTACAAAGTAAAACAAAGGGACTTTGATTGATGGATTAATTTTGGCTTATATATGACAGTTCATTATGTTAGCTAGACTACTCTATTATCGTGAATTTTAGTATGATCTCACATCTAACACAAAATCATGTCACTTGTTAACTTCACATTAACGGTTTGTCACATTTGCTTCGAAGTGATCCCCTAATGGAGGACCGACCTATTTTAAGTCATTTTGGATCTGCAGAACAACATTGTTTATTACTCCTAGAACATTGTTTATTATTTGCACCAAGAAAGACATTGTTTATTATTCCTTTCTTCCGTTTCTTTTTATTTGACTTTTTAAGTTTATATATAAACATTAAAATAAAAATAGTTTTGTATATTTTTTAAATAAAAATATCAGTAACTATACTTCAAACTAATAAGAGAATAAATTATAGAATACGAAAAACATATAACATATAAAATTATTAAATTTTACATTAAAAATTAAAAATGATATTTAATTTGAAACGATATTTTCTAAGATGTTATCTAATTAAAATAAAGGGAGTATTGTTTCTTGGTAAACAACATTTTATTATTATTAATTTATTATTAGTTTTCTAGTTGCTAACTAGCTCAAAAAACATTGGATTCCAATTTATTTCCCTTTCGGGATTATTCTTATTTTATTCACTATAATATTAATTATTCTCTTAAGTACATTTTGTATATTAATATAAATAGTATTCCACAAAATGAAGTGAGTTGACATCCAAGCATCGTTGACGCTTCCTGATTTCCTATAAACAGATTAAGAAAGTACCAAAACTGTAGTTGGTAATAGTAAACAAATCTTGGTCCCGCATGTGGCTGCTGGTTTGCTGGTCAGGCCAGGACTCAGGCGGCCTCTATAGCTATGAAATAAAATGTAACACCTACTATCATCAGCAACCTATTGTGATAATTTTCAGTGGTTAGATAATTAATGCAGTTGATATATATCTATGTCAACTTTAATTTGTGTGATCGATACATTCGTTTATCTTTATAATAGGGAGACAGTTGAGTATGAAGTTTCATAAACCATCCAAGGGAGAGCCATCATGCTCCTTATCTTTACTTTTGGGTGTCAATTGGTATAGTCTTTGGAATCTTATGGTATTTGATAATTTTATTGCTGCATAAATCTAAATATATTAGTGTATAAGATTAAATAGCAAAAATAATACATGAATGAGTTCATGATTTGGAGGCCATGCACGTTACGTTTCACTTGCTTTCTTTGTCAACATTGTACATTACAACATATAAAATGCTAAAACGGTGGTGAATGCTAATCATTTATGTTATTTTGATTAAAAAACAGAAATACTATGGAATCCTATGTAGATTTGATCGACTATATGAATTTGCCAAAAATAAAATAAAAAGTCATTCTTATCAATTAGGTTTGTTTTCTTTGTAATCCACATGTCATACTGATTCTTATGCATACGATATACACTCTTTGTTAGGCATGGACGTTCGGGTACCCGTTAGCGTTCGGATCGGGTTTTTCGGATTTCGTTTTTTTTATAACACCTCTTAGATCCCATTCTAGTAAATTTATAAGTACGGTCGGATTCGGATATAACACATTAGGTTCGGGTCGATTTTGTATCATATCCTAGAACCCATAAAGTAACCATATATCATTCGGATTCAGATTATATCGGTTCGGTTCGGATATTCCCGAAATAAAATCTAAAATTTAAAAACAAAACATAAGAAATATATAGTTATTTATATATAATTAAGTATTTAAGGTATTTATTTTAATTTTAGATACTTATTGTTAGATACCATATCAAAATAAATATGAAATTGAATATTTGAAATATATATTTATATTTTATATAATTATATTGTACAGTAGTTTGGACATTCGGATCGGTTTCTTTGGATATTTTTTCGGATTTTTCGGTTTTTCGGGTTACTCGTTCGGGTTTGGTTAATAACACTTCGGATTCTGATTTTTTTTATACCACCTTGGAAGATCCATTCGGGTATTTTTTCTATGTTGGACCGGGTATGGATCGATTTTTTCGGTTCGGGTTCGGTTCGGATCGGGTTACGGATTTTATGCATAGGCCTACTCTTTGTTATCACCCTTTAGAGCATCCACAACCATGAGACTCATTGGAGTCCTTAGCAACAGGGGTATTTTAGATTAATCTAAGATATTTTAGATTTTTAAAAAAAAAAAAAAAAAAAAGATGACCATTCACGGGCCGTCACGTGGTCAATGGGACCCGAGAACAGTGTAAGGATCAATCCTTACCAAAGGATTTTAAGCACTCTTTTTGATATAAACTCTAAGAAAATGGGCCCCACACTCACTAAGGACTCTCTCAAGAGCTCCCATTGTGGTTGCCCTCAGAGCACCATTAATGGGGTCTCTTAAGGGAGTCTCTTGCACTGTTCACGGGCCCCACTTGCCGTGAACAGTGCAAGGGACGGTTCCTAAAACTCTTAAATAAGAACCGTCTTTTGCACTGTTTGCGGGTCCCACTGACACGTGTCGGCCCGCGATTGGTTTAATTTTTTTTAAAAAAAATCAAAAAAGTAAAAAAAAAAAAAAAAAAAAAAAAAAGAATAAGAACCCTTTTTTGGGGGTTGTGGGTTAATGATACTCTTAGGGTGATAACAAAGAGTGTAATACAATAATGGTTCATACCTTAAAGATATATGTGAGAATATTTCCTCCAACTCAAGATGTATGAATTTTTTTTACCAAAAAAAAAGACGTATGAGTTTCAATATTATGAATATTTTATAATATTTGTCTTGAGTACATAACTTCTGATCAATTAACAGAAGTATTATAAATCCAGGAGTCTTTAATCTGTTTTTTTCTTGTGCTCTTTGGTTCACGAATTTTTCTATTTATAGGAAATATGCAACCATTTGAAACTAGATCTACTCTGAATTGATTAAACTATAATTTCATAGTAGAGTCTGAATTTTCTTATTATTTTTTTTTTAATGCATTTTTATTTTATAGGACTGTTTTGGAGTTCAGACTTCCATCCAGGTCACTTGTTTTTATTTCCCGATCCACTGTCCACTTAAGAAACGAGAATCTAATTTAGTTGAATTTTAGACGGCTTGTTTTGGTCGAATCAAACAAAAATAGATGGACCACCGAAACTTCAACATCGTGTGTAATTGTTGTATTACAGATTGTTTGATTGTGATTGTATGGTCTCATGGCCTCACAAATAACATCGTCTTATCCTAATACATCCTTCCGTCCAGGCCTCCCTTTGTAGCTAAACCAAACCAAAAACGTGTCAATGTCTATAAACCAAAAAAAGAAGTTTACAAATTACAATTACCAAAAGAAAAAAAAAAGAGTAAAAAAGAAAAGGTTGACAAAAACAAAAAGTAATTAAATAAAAGGAAAGACAAGAGATCATTTAGATCTTTCTACTTCTGTACTTTTTTTATTTGGATATTACTACTGACTTGCTTCCACAGATCTACTCTATATCATCACCACATGCACTCCGATACGTGGCATGTCCGAAAATTGTCATACGTTGTCGTATTTCTACACATCATTTGTAATTTTTATATATACATGTTGTACATCATGCAGCGCAGCTAGTGTATATGTACAGAGAGATCAAATATAACTTCAAATACGACATAGCATAGTGATGACAAAAAAAAAGAGTTCAGGTAGCAAAATATAAACTAAAGCTAAATCGACCAAAACGCAACCACTAGTATAGGAGATTAGGAGGTGAATCATAATCATCTACGAAAATAAAGAGTAGCAAACTCATGTTACAGCCTAATAATTGTTACTATATGGCATGTAATGAATTATATCTTTAATGTTATTAATCTCGGCGTGTAAAACGTTGTGGGTCCATCGTATATCTTGAAATCATAATGTCACATAAAAACTATACAGCTTCTCACATTGGACATTCAGTTGATAAATATAAAAATTACAAACACTGATTGCAATCAGTTGTTTACAAAAAAATATAATGATGCATGGAATAGATTTTAAATCTAAACACATGGCCATGTCTTTAGGTTGTAATAGGTACAAGACATATTTAACTAAGCTTTATTTTCGAGATCTAAGCTACGACGTTGGTCTAGAATTTTTATATGTATATAAATGTACTTTACTTTACCTATAGTGGTATTACTATTATTTTGGTGATTATATATAGTTCCTTTTATCAAGTAACTTTAGTGTTATTGTTGAGACCGATGGTACAAGAACAACATTTGCGTTTGTTTCATTTGATGTGGCCCGCTAGTTACTGCGCTTCCAAAATTTAAGTTTAATTTGTCTTTTGTATATTTGCAAAAAAATTAGTCTTCCCAGAATTTTCGTAAGTTTTTTTTTTTATCATTCTTCCAAAAACTACATTAGAAGAAAGTTATAGTCATATATAAAAGTTATCCCAAATCATTGCTAGTATTTCAATTCATTCATCTTAAAACTACGTACCCTACCTTAAGCACCGTAAAAATAAAAAGTAAAAATATTGTAACGATAGATACAGTCTCAACACATGATGTAATGTCTTGAGTGTGAAGTAAGATCATTAACATCAACAATGTGAGCAATGCTTTTTTTTTCTTGTCAGCAACCTATTTTTATAGGTTAAGTGATAGTCGAAGCTAAATCATTTTAAATAGACATTCGTTCCGATCTGATCCAAAGAAAAAAAGAAAATATCATTGTTTCTCATCTCTTTTGTAGAAGAGTTTGCATATATATTCCTAAACATTTTAATATGAGAAATGCTGAAATCTGAAAACAATCATGTAGTAAACATAATTAGTTCAGAGACAACAACCAATAAAAGTCATGATTATTCCAAAGTTCTTAGTACGAGATTTTTAGTGTTATTTAAAAACCGTCTCTTAACTTTTTCTTAGTTAAAGTTAAGAAACAATTCTTATATTACGTTAAGAACACTATCCTAAAAACTTTGCAATAATCATGTTCTAATAAAATTATCAATCTTGTCCACCAAATCAAAACAATCCGTATATGTTTGTATTGTGATAATATTCAAATCACGTAGACATGCCATCGTCCATAACAATCCTTCCATCTCAGTTTGGAGAGCAATACTTATCTATGCGTTTGATGCTATACCACTTTGGGTTGAACACACCCCAATCTCGCTTTCTTTTTCATTCACGTGGATTACATTCTTGTCCGACAATAAATTTACTACGTTCATGAATCCAAAACATTGTCGACCAGTTTTTACACACACACATATATATATATATATATATATATATATATATATATACTACCATAATACTGAAAGTAACTCTTTAGTACGTAGTTCATTTTTTGGATTAATTTTGGCTAGCTTATAATTCTTTTATTGTGACAATCACTACATCAAATTCGTTTTACTGATAAAATCATAGAGATAGGAGTGGATACAAACTCTTTGTCTTTCTAAGACGTCTCACTATTTTTAAAAAATATTATCTTTAATTTATATATCTTCCCCATGTATTTAACTGTGCAGCGCTCCACTAAAAGCTCGTTTTATAAAAGTTATTATTCAGAAAATTAGGTAAACTCTATATATCAAAACGGTGAAGCACATGTGCTCCAGTTGTACATGCATACAAATACAACTATACAAGTAAATTTATCATCATCCCTTCCCTAGTAATACTATATTTTTCTAAATTCGGAAATTACTTTCATTCTCCTTCCTATATATATTTACATTGCTATCTCCATTTTAATTTTAATTTTCACCATCATGTCAAAAGTAACTCTTATTTCTAAATGCGACATTCTAACTTTACGCGTGTATATATATATATATACATGTATGTAAAGACACAAAGACATATAACAAACCCATCTCAACCTCACTTCTCCAAAAAGTTTTCTACATCCACACAAAAAAGGTTTTCCAAACATAAGCACACATTTAGAGACATGGATGATCTTGAGTTATTACAAGATCTGTCCAAATTCAACTTCCCAGCAACCATCAAGATCCCATCTAAAACCTCTAAAGACAACAAAGATGGAGATGATGATAACGACGACGAGGGCTTTAGCTGCAGCACACCCACATCTCAAGAACACAAGATTCCTTCTGTCCACGATTCTCCACCTCCCCCGCCGCGGAAACCTCGTTCACTGCCTTCAAAACCGTCGCCAACAGCGGCTCTGGTGATCAGATCGTGTAAGAGGAAGCTCTTAGTGTCGTCTCCTGAGATTATCATGAACAGGGAAGAGATTGACCGTTTCTTCTCCTCCGTCTATGGTGACACGTCAACGACGGCGAAACGGCGGAGACGTTATCTTTATTGTGCGCGAAGATGAGCCTTTAGTTTCAAGATTTACATTTCTTTTTACAGTTTTACTGGAAATATTGTGAACTCATTATAGCATAAATTAAAAAACATATTATAAGTTTTTTTTAAAGAATGGATGGATAGTTTTCTGTGGCCGCATATTAATTCCGCATGGAGGGGTCGTTGTTGTAAATTGCGTAATAAATGAAATTTAATTCCAATTGCCAAGTTTTCTAATAATAATTGGGATATTTATGTCATTTCTAAGAGACAAGATCAAGTTATATTTATGATCCAGCGTCATGGGTGGAAAAGTTACGTAATTTCACTATGTCCAAGTCGATAAACTGTTTGTTATCCACATAGTACTGTAATTATAAGTTACCTACACTGATATCATGTTAACTTAATGAGCTATAGGTGGTACATGTTCGTTTAAATATGAAACCATTGCATTTATGCAACCAAGAAAGAAAATTAAATGCAACGATTCTGCTATAGTTTCAGATATAAGATTGATGCCGTAGACGTCACTATTATTTTCCATATAGCTTTATACTCCTTCTGTATTAATTTAAGTATTGTTTAAGGATTTTAATTTTATTTCAAAATAAATGATATTTTTAACAAAATTTAATGTTAGTTGAGATTTGTGACTAATTATAAAATACTATATTTTTTTTATTGGTTAGACTAATTATATTTAATGTTACTTTTATATAACCAAGATAAATTACATAAAACTTTGCATTTTCTTAATCTTTGTGAAAAATCCTTAAAAATCACTTATAATGATATAGAGGGAGTATATGTTTAATAAGATATTTATACACGTTTATGTTTTCGAGTATTACATATTTTAAAAAGAAAATTGAGAAAGGGTTTACTATAATTAGTTGAACAAGATACAAATAAAATTACAAAATGTCAATTTCATTAATTGAAATACTTTTATAATATTAGCAAAGTATTAATAATAGACAGGTCCAGCCTTGAAATTTTTGGGACTATAGACGAGTAAATATTTCAATAGTTTGTGAATCTGGATTTTTTAAAAACAAATTTTAACAATTTGTATATATATATATATATGTGTATAACTTTTTCAAAAAAATTGAGGGCATGAAACGTTATCAAAAATGCTAATGGCGTTTAAAGGTATTAGGTGCTAATTTGGTAGAAGATGTATCAGTTGCGTGTCCTACGTTGTGAAAGAAACAACGCGGAGATAATGAAGCCTTGATATATGCAACTATATTTTCTTCTTCAACGAATGTAAATACCAAATATGCACAAGTAGTGGATACCTATTTAAAAGTAGTAATACTTTTTTGTAAAAGTAGTAATGTTTTAATATTAGCTCAGTAAAAAAAGCATGCACATGTATAGTTAGCTCAGTTATATTTATATCAAATTTGTTGATCTGAATTTCAAGCTTGTTTCTGACATTTTGACCGGCCGGTAGAGCGACATACGTACGTAACTTTGGGATCTGTAGTTACTATGCAAATCGTTTTTGTATAGAATAATACTTATCGAAAATATACTAAAGATTTCAAAGTTCGAAGTTGATACTCGTCCTAGCTAGTTCCTACATTTCTTTACTTTCTTCAAAATCATCTCAGTGTATTTAGAAAGATTATTATTAAAATTTTGAAATGAATCCAGATAATTTGATTGGTGGACCATAAATTATGCATATGCTGATATGTTAAATTACATACATAAAATACATCGATCGATCGGTGGTTACTAAACCATAATCACTTGAATCTTTTTTTAAACGACTTTATATCAAAGTCTGGCATTCTAATAAATATATTTATAAAATAAAGTGAATTATGTTTGATTATTTCGTGTATTTTTGATACTAGGTGTTTGTCCGCACATGCGAGCCTATATATTTTATAATTATTTATATTATTAATTACAAAATTAAAATAATAAATAATTTATTATTTATTTATTATTTTAATTTTTTACATGCTTTTTCTAATTTTTAATTTTTATTAAAAAGCTTTTTTGGATAACAACAAAATATATAGGAATTATCTTTTTTATTTTAAATATATATAACTTTGGATAATTCTTACTATTATTAATTTTTATTATTTATCTAATTAAATAGATTTAAAATTCGTTTTTATTTTTGACTAATATATATAATTGATTTATTAAAGGTATTAACGATATTAACCGCTCTAATTTTTAATGTGAGAGCTCCATTGTAAAAATCACTTAGCAAATTATAGTATTGATTGATAGATAACAGAACAAGAAAACAAATTGAATTGTAATTCCAGAAAATTGAATTGTTTGTATGCGTGTTGGGTCTCTTTCGACAATTGATTTTTTTTTCTTTGAAAAACAATTTAAAATTATATTACTGGCGGACAGAAATAAGAAGATTACTCACCACCAGACCATCAAAATTAAATGAAAAATTAAATATAGAGTAATTACATGTCCCTGCGACAAAAAAAAATTGAATTAATGGGGTTATTTATTAGACCAATAAAATTGAATGAAAATTAAATATAGTGTAATGATATGGTCCTGCGACGAAGGAGGAGCCATGTCTACGCAACCAACAAGTGAATTGTCTTAGAACACAAGCTACTCTCTTTTACTTCTTCATGATTGAGTTATTCTCTTATTCAGTAGGAAAAATCAAGTGTGTATTATACCATATTGTCTCAATGTCTCTTATAACAAAACATAAAAAGGCATACGGTAACGGTATCATCATGTCGCATGTAAGAGAAAGCTACATTCTTCGTGACTAAATAGATTTATTTATTTTCTGTTTGTTGGAGAACTTAACGACACCGAGTTATTCAGATTTCATTTTTGTTTGGTTTGGTTTACTGGAGGTACTATTGAAATGCGTATTGGGCTGGACATCTTTTAGGATCGTATAAGGACCATATGGCCCATGATAAATAATTAATAGTGGGAAATATTAAAAAATAGTGAAAGTTTTAACAGAAATAAAAATGCATACAAACAAATAATTAGTAGGTCTCAAAGAGTGAGAGAGAAAGAGAGAAAGAGGAGAGAGAGATGGGGGAGATTGTGTTTACAGAGAAGCAAGAATCTTTGGTGAAGGAGTCTTGGGAGATACTGAAGCAAGACATCCCCAAATACAGCCTTCACTTTTTCTCACAGTATAATCATATAATACATACAAGCATATTTATTTTATACGTAAGCTATATATGTTGTTTATGTATGTTGTCTAATAAACAGTATAATGATGGTATATAGGATACTGGAGATAGCACCAGCAGCAAAAAACATGTTCTCTTTCTTAAGAGACACAGATGAAGTGCCTCACAACAATCCTAAACTCAAAGCTCATGCTGTTAAAGTCTTCAAGATGGTATGTACTTACCCCTTTTGTGTAATATACATACATGATATGTGATACATCTTACTATATGTGTATCACTTACATATTGAATCGTATCATAATCTTCATTACACCTCTTTCTTAGATTTAAATTAAAATGGTTTCATTATTGCAGCTAAGAATCTTTATTGACTCTTCATATGATGCTAGATATTTTTATATTCGCGTGAGCCATGTGCACACGATACTGCGGTCTATCTTGTTTGGACTTGGCTAGTTGATTTTGTCTTCTTCTTCGAGATAATATAAATAATCCAATTAATAAAGAATAACTAATATGTAGTGGCCCAAAAATAACAATAATATGTATTGGCTCATTTATAAAATCCACAAAAAACAAACCTACATCGATTCCTATCAACAGATAAACCTTACTGAAGAATCCAAGTAGTTCGGTTCGCTTTCTGTATTTTTCTTTTGGTATAGTGGGATTAAGCAAGATAATAAACCATTGATTTAGTTTTGCTAAAAAGCTATTGATTTTCTAACCATTAGGATTTAAGATTATGAATTTTCTTTTCTTTGGGTGTAGACATGTGAAACAGCAATACAGCTGAGGGAGAAAGGAAAAGTGGTTGTGTCCGACACAACCCTCCAGTACTTGGGCTCTGTTCATCTCAAAAGTGGCGTTCTTGATCCTCACTTTGAGGTCTCTTTTAATTAACTAATACTCCCTCTGTTCATATTAAGTGTCATTTTAGCATTTTTTTCTTGTTACATAAAAAATGTCATTTTACAATTCCAATGCAATTTATACTTACTTTCAGCTCAATATTAATTGCAAAATGCATTGATCTTATAAATAAATCTATTTATCTAAAATGTTATTGGTTAAATAACTAACATTAATGAAAACATAAATACATTTCAATCAATTTCTTAATATGTGTGAAAAGTGTCAAAGTGACACTCTTTGTGAAACGGAGGGAGTATATATTTTCACTGATTTGACATCAAAAGAGATTAAAATAAATGCAAGAGTGTGAATACAGGTGGTGAAAGAGGCTTTGGTGAGGACACTGAAAGAAGGGTTGGGGGAGACATACAATGAAGAAGTGGAAGGAGCTTGGTCTCAAGCTTATGATCACTTAGCTTTAGCCATTAAGGCCGAGATGAAACAAGAAGACGCATAAGTATTTGCTCATAATGAATCTGTACACGATCCTGTATTAGTTAATATTCATTAAATGGTGAATCTGTATGCAAAAAGTATGATAACTTCATCCCATCATCTTTGTGAAATTTCTCTCAACTACTTTTTTTTTTTCTATAAATACAGAGCTGCATGACAATCAATAAATGAAATAAATAAATAAACCTACTGTTAACAGAATAGATTGGTGTCTGCTGCTCTTGGTTTTGATCCTTTTCATAGAGTTTACATCGCTGAAACAATCTTCAGAGACAATGGCTTCAAGAAATTAGAGAAGAACATGATTTAGACAAAAGATCAAAGATCTTAACCAGAAGAAAGATTCAAAGATTCTGAACCTGTTCTTGCTCAGACATCAACAAAATCCCATTATCTTTGTTTGTTTTTCCTTGTTCTCCAATCTCAGAGGGCTTGTGCGACAGTGTAGGCTCTGATTACCTCAAGGTTTGGCGCTCTACACAACGGGCATTTCCCTCCATTTCTGACTAGCTCGTTACCACACTCCGAGCAAAGTGCACATGTGCCCGCATCTACAGAATGACAACGATATGATCAGTCTTTTTTTTGTTTTGTTTTGTTTTGGGTTCTGAAAAATCACAAACAAACCGGGTTTAAGCAAATAATTTACCTCTACAAACGCTGCAACTGATCAGACTGCATATCCATATAAGTTTCTAAATTCCTCTGCATATGACTCATTCCTTGCTGAAGTTTAGCCATGTCTCCTCTCAAGTCATTCATCATCTCCCATTCCTGTTCACCAGCACCATCCATATTGAAACATTTAAAGTAACAAGAGCTAAAGCGCCAGAAACAGAGATGTTAAGAGAGCATAAAAAAAGCCTGAAAGTTTTAGGCTTACAAGTTCAGATGGATGAAGAGAGTAACGAGCGTAGTTGGTGTGATGCCTTATTGGCTGTGGTGGAGGCACTGGTGGAGTTGGCAGCGTTTGTGATATAGATTAATGCCATCAAGCGCTGGTCCTCGTCCTGTAGAAAACCTTGTTGCTCTGTATGATGTTCTTGAGAATCCGATATTGCTGGTTTGAATTATTACATCTTCTAACCCTTAAACGTATATGGTTTGTCTTGCCATAGGTCCTTTATTGAAGACTCCAAGGCTGGTATCAAGATATCTCCTCTGGATAGTTACTTCGGGTTGAGTGATAGGCTAGTGACACTATCTGGAACCGTAGAGGAGCAGATGCGCGCAGTTGCTTGACTAAGCTTACCGAAGATGATGATTACGCCTAGCAAGTGCATTTCCCCAATTCATATAGAAAAGCCTTACTCATTGAGTTTGATTTCCTTCTTGAGTTGTCTTTTGTTATCATGATCTGTGTTTCTTTGATCGTGTCTAGAAGTAATGACTTATGCATTTTTGCTAGCAATTAGGTTAGTATTGTTGGTATCTGGTAAGGCCCTGTAAATTGCAAGACAAAACTTTAGTAACTTGCCTAATACTCCGGTGGTTGAAGCTTCATTTTCTTCTAAAGATCCTTTTAAACGTTAGATCTAAGGTCGTTACAACTTTTTTGCACGGATGGAATTCACTGAAGTCACGCATCTCTCTTGGAAGTAAACAAATCACAAGGTTTTTTTCTCTTCTCACCATATATATCTCCAGCCATAAATTTATAGCAGTGATTATGAAAGAAACTCTATGATACTGGCTGCTAGTAACCTCTAAAGATCGATTCATATCTAAGGACTTTAGGAAACTGCTCATGCTAGATCTAGAATAATATGACTTCTCTGGAAAGCAGGCCATTTCATAGAGACTTTAAATGTTTTCGGAATGGCGGTTTTCTGAGTAACGAAACTAGAGTAGAAGATAAATAGTTCAAAAGCCACTTACTGTTTAAGCCCATACTTAGAATTTTTTTTTTTTTTTTTTGTTTGTTTGTTTATATTATAGGAAGATAGTTACAAGTCGGTGACCATAGGTGTGTGTGTGGTCATTGGCCGTAAAGGAAGTCACATCATGGAAATCAGTCAGGTCCGTTCCATTATTTCCAATCCCTTTGACTCTTTTCTCACTTATCACCAAACTCTCACACTTTTGTTAGTCTTCCGAATCTGTAAAATGGCAGTAAAGTGGTGTGCCAGAATAAATATATCAGGCCGAGGAGAGTTTCTCCCTGGAACTACTGATAGGTATATTATTGTCTTAACAAAATAAATATATCAGGCCGAGGAGAGTTTCTCCCTCGCAGTCACGTAGCCTATACCCGAATTGCTCAATGACGATAAAGCCCTTCCCTCTGACAACCCAAGTCACGGTATTACTTGAAAAGCACTTTACTCTCATAAGAGGCCTATTAGCCATGAGCATAAGAGACCCATTAGCCATGGACATAAGAGACTCATTAGCCATGGATGATCGAGGAGTTACAAGTGGTATCAGAGTAAAACCCAGATGAGTATGGAGTTAATGAGGGCTCACACTAACATGGATAACGATCCTTGAGCGCAACATGGATGTTGCGTTCTTTGAGAAGGGATGAATTGTAACATCCCGGTTTGTGGTAAATGTTGGAAGGCTTAAGAGAATTGATTTGGCTACCTATGTCATCAAAGTGCACTTATCTTTTCGGGCATATATCCGTTTAGAAATTCACAGTTAAGCATGTTTTAGCTGGAGTAGTGAAATGATGGATGATTTATCGAGAAATAATTTGTGATACCTTGTGAGTGAGACCAAAGCACAGAGAAAATTTATGTGGTGACTGCAAAGTCAATAAACAAGACTTTCGAGTCTTTGAAAAATTAACGCAATTCCCCATGGGATGGAGCCCACGAGCCAAATAAGCGAGCATAGAAAACCTATTAGCCGTGGACGGTCGGAAAATTACAAATAGATTGTGCAAGCTTGCCTCTGATAGGTATATTATTGTCTTAACAAAACATTTGATTGTTATTGAGATGACATGCAGGAAAGTTAGCATCTGTGGATTGCAAGGTTCAATCGATTTAGCTGTATCAATTATAGAACGTAAAGTTGAGAAGGCATCGAAGAGGAGGACCCAAGGATGAAACTGACATGGATACAGACTAGTTTTAAAACAAGGGTTCTTGTACTATGTAACATCAATCTCAATTGAGATTATCAATAGCTCTTCAACGGTCAATGCAGGCATGTCCTTTATTATGCAAACAATGAAATGTCAGAAGAGAGATCATTCTTGTTAGTTTTTGCGAAGTGTAACAAAAGTCTTCTACCCTCGCAGTCACGTAGCCTATACCCGAATTGCTCAATGACGATAAAGCCCTTCCCTCTGACAACCCAAGTCACGGTATTACTTGAAAAGCACTTTACTCTCATAAAGACGGAACATTATGAGAGCAGTATAATTCTCGTCGTAAGAGACGATTATACCCTCAGATCTGACCACTATTAACGGGCTTTTTGCCCCCCCAAAATAGCTGACAGTCACACCAAGTATTCTTGAAACAAGCGTTCTTGTCTGAATAGATTAGATGATAGAGATAATATATGACAATGGACCAACCTGATCATGTTCTCAAAAGTTGCATAAACATCCCAAAAGAAGAAGAAAAAAAAAGACACCCAGCTCAGCGGCTGCGATCTTGTTTATCCTAATTTTACAACAGAGACTCACACGGTTCTCAATCCGTCTGAACAAGCTACATAGATAGCTCATAATATTACAGCTAAAATGCAAAGGAGTTGAAACCTGAAGAGTTGGTTTTAGAGTATTGCTTGTCCCTTGGCGTTGTTCTTCCTCAGCTCATCGTTCTCCTGACGCAGTGCATCGATCCTAGACTGAAGAATACTGATCATAGCCTCTGCACTCATCATCTCAAGCTTGAACGTCTCTCTCTCAACAGACATCTGGTGAATCTCCTTCTGGAGATCATTAAGCTTCTCTTCAGGAGACGGAAGCGGAGTAGGAGGAGAAGCTTCCTTGCTAAGAGGTTGCGGGTTTTCTTTCTTTGCGGATATACCCATGAGAGAGAATTCAAGTAACGCAGAGATGGCGGTGTTGGTGGCAGCAGCAGCAGATGATGAAATTAAAGTTGGTGGTGTATTGTCGACGGTTGTTGTTGTGGACGAACAGTGATCCTGTGTGGTCCTGCTTGAGTTGTTGTTGTTGTTGTTGGGTTCGTTTTGGCGTCTTCGTTTGTATTGGAGGAGAGGCAGTGGAGCTTCTTTGTTGATAACGCATACAGGAGGAGGACGCTCATCTTCTTCTGCTTGCTCAAGTTTGAGTGCTTCCTCAACTTCATCATAATGGTTATTGTTGTTGTTATTCTCCTGCGTCTTGGGGGCATTCTCATGATGATTCTGATGGTCACGTTCAATATCCATTGGGGCAGTCTCTCTTGGTGGCTCGTTGATGTTAATGAGGTCCTTACTTGCTGACTGAATTTCATAAGACAAGTTACAAAGTTATATGAACCCAAGAGGGCACACACAAAAATTTGAACCCACTGGAACCACTTAGGAGATGGTTTCACCACAGATCCTTAGACTATAAGAGATACAAGAACAAATTAAACAGCTTATGGGTTACGAAGGAAGTACAAACCTGGTCCATCTGGTTGTTTCCATTAGCTAATGGTAGCGGCTCTGCCCTAACCCTAACGTCTACTCCAGGAATCAGAGCTACTCCATCATCAGCCCATTCCTCTTCCAAGAATGGCGCATATCTGTTCCCACTTGGTGGCCCAATGTTATTCTTGTGGAACACTCTGCACAACACATATGCATCTTGCTGCATCCAAACAAAGAACTGAGTTAAGATAAGAAGTTAACTTAGGATTCCATAGTTAACTCCTCTTACAAAAAAAGCCATACCACGAGGTTTCCATTGGATTCAGTTTCATAGTCCACAAGGCGATACTCGTGCATGACCCAATTGGTCCGGAGCCCATCCGGGGCACGCCCGCTGTGGAAAACGAGTGTCTTTTTCATACCAAGCAACTGAATATCACGGCGTATTTCTCGGTCTTTTCCAGTTGCTTTCCAGTAGCCTTTGTTAGTGGCTCGGTTCATTCTAGCGCCGTTTCCGTACTTCTTATCTAACGCGCTGTAGAAGTACCATTCCTGGTCCCTTGTCTTCAACCTCGAAAACACTGGAAACACACACAACACAGCACAAGAGAAAGAAATCAAACTTGAGATACTCAAGACACGCAACAACAAACTTCATGTCCTGAAACACAAGTAAACTAAACTAATGCAGAGGCACAAGTTAGCAAAAAAAATCCTTAAAGAATCTAAAATACATGACACCAGAAGACAAAAACTGAAACCTGATATGATAACACTAAACTCAAAACTTCATATAATAAAACACAGAACAACAAACTTCATTTCCTGAAACACAAGCAAACAAAACTGAAAACACTGAAACACAAGCAAAAAAAACAAACTTGAGATACTCAGACACGCAACAACAAACTTCATGTCCTGAGACACAAGCAAACTAATGCAGAAGCACAAGTTAACAAGACAAACTGAAATCTAACTTGATAACATTAAACTCAAAAACTTCAGACAACCAAACACAGAATAACAAACTTCATTACCTGAAACACAAGCAAACAAAACTGAATACATAAATTCTTAAGGAATCTGAGAGAAAAAAACTAGATTTTGCCCAATCAGTAAGTCCATAGGATGGCAATCCTTTTCACAGTTTTACAGCCTAAATATAGCAAAAGGTAGATCTGCAACTCAGAGCCCATAAAGCTGAACTCTTTCCCCAGAATTGAGTCAGGAGACAAAACCATGAAGAAAAAATGAACTCACAGAATAAGAAAACCCATAAAAAGCTAAACTAATTTTCTCAGACAAGGAAGAGAGAAAGAGAGTAGAGAAACCCAGCGAAGCAAAGCACCTGCTAAGTCCCAAGGCTCATGCTTGTAGATATCGACATCCCCAATCGCATCGAAACGTACGGGTTTACCCATAACCTTCCGCTTCAAGTAATAGCTAACGAGTTCCTCGTCTGTCGGATGAAATCGAAACCCAGGAGCAAGCGATGTCGCCGCTACAGCAGTAGTACCCCTCGCAGTCGCAGTCGCAGTCGCCGTCGGCGGCGAAGACACCACAGCCACAGATTCGCGACCCATCGAAAAGCAAAGACCGTACTTGTCTTCTCTAAAGGCTCTCGTTCACCAAACCTCACCAGAAGAACACCCAAAAGCAAGTTGGGAAATGTTTTTTTTTTAATTATACGGAGAAGAAACCAAAGAGAGGAGAAGCCCACGATTAAAGGTACCTTCAATTGCAAGAAATTTATTTTCTTTTCTTTTTTTTTTTGCGTTTCCGAGAAGGTTAGAAAACAAGTGTTTTGGATTGCGATTCCAGTTTTGCTTTTATCCATTTTTCCGGTTAATTATTACTGTTTTTTTCTTTTGAAGGGTTGCTGTAGTAAAACCCTAGAAAATGTTACTGCTTAGTTTTGTCGTTTTGTGAAGTAAAATAAATCACTGTTAGTGATTTGAAAAGTAAGCACTAAAAATATTATTATTTATCTAACGATGATATATATAGTTCACAAAAAAGCATATTATGTCCAAAAAAAAAATTCTTTCAGATCAAGGTAATATATATTTTATTACTTTTTGTCCAAAAGGGTATTTTATTATTTAAATCAAATACGATATTTTTGTGAACTGGAACAAGAATTCAAAGTTCTTTTTTTTCTACTAAGCGCATTTGTGTAAATATCTTATGTTCTATCAAATACTGCGAGTTTTAATTTTACCAAATTAGGGTAAAAGTTATAAGGAAATACTATCTAAGAGAGATATTGTAACATCCCGAGTTGTGATATAAAGAAAGACTTAAGAGAATTGATTTGGCTACATATGTCATCAAAGTACATTTACCTTTTCGGGAGCACATCAATTTAGAACTCCAGAGTTAAGCGTGTTTGAGCTGGAGTAGTCTAAGGATGGGTGACCTATCGGGAAGTGATTCGCGATACCGTGTGAGTGAGGCCAAAGCACGGAAAAGGTCATGTGGTGATTGCAGGGTTAGTAAACAATGATTTCGAGCCTTGGAAAATTAGCGGACCGGCCGCTGGAACGGGATGGGACCCACAGACCGAGAGAGCGGGCGTGGGTGACCCATTAGATGTGGGCGGTCGGGGCGTTTCAAGTGGTATTAGAGCTGGTTAGCCATCTCGGTTCTGACCCGAGAGGCGTCTTGAGACCTGTCATGGGGCGCAACGAGGACGTTGTGTTCTTTGAGAGGGGGTGAATTGTAACATCCCGAGTTGTGATATATAGAAAGGCTTAAGAGAATTGATTTGGCTATCTATGTCATCAAAGTGCATTTACCTTTTCGGGAGCACATCAATTTAGAACTCCAGAGTTAAGCGTGCTTGAGCTGGAGTAGTCTAAGGATGGGTGACCTATCGGGAAGTGATTCGTGATACCGTGTGAGTGAGGCCAAAGCACGGAGAAAGGTCATGTGGTGATTGCAGAGTTAGTAAACAATGATTTCGAGCCTTGGAAAATTAGCGGACCGGCCGCTGGAACGGGATGGGGCTCACGGGCTGAGAGAGCGGGCGTGGGTGACCCATTAGCTGTGGGCGGTCGGGGCGTTACAGATATATATATGTAAGAAATATGATGTTTTATTTTTTCTGACAATGGTTAAATTATGACATTATCATCTTTTCATATATCATTAGAATTCGAAGAATCTTGTTTTATATATTTTTTTATTTCTTAGAAAAGTTAGTTATGCAACTTTGAAATTTTGGTACAATTTTCATACCAAATAAATACTTTTAACCTCCACTTATAAATTGAAACAGTATCTAATATATAAATGATATCATTGATTGTTAACAGTAGTATTAAAAAAATCGCTAGACGCTAAATAAAGTGTATCACGTAATGTGTAAAATGACTAAACTGACATCTAACCAATATGATAAATTATAACAAAATAATAAATATATGAAATATTATATTATTATATATTAAATATTATTATTTATAAATACTCTCTTGTATTATTTTAAAGAAAAAAATTATTGTAAAATAATTGATATTTTCACTATTCTAGATAGAATTTAATATATTTTGAATTTTGTAATCAGTTACAAAATATTTTTTTTATCGGTTAAACAAGTTTCATATAATGAAATTTTATGTAATTAAGATTAAATTGTATAAATTTTATGTTTTTTAATTTATATGTAAAAACCTTAAATATCACTTATATTGAAATATAAAGAATAGTAAATTATATTATATTATTTATAATATTTAAAATTATTATATATTAATTGTTATAATTTATTATTATAATTTTGTAATTGTTTAAGCGAGTTAAAAGCATATTACGATTTTATAAAATCTAAAAACCTAACATCGATTAGAACCTTTTTAGAACACTTGTCAATACTAGGTTAATCTTTTCTTTTTGAGCAACATAGTAGGCTAATCATAAACGTACACAAAAGTTACTGAGAAGTTGACCCAAACAAAAAGAAAAAGAAGAAGAAGAATAGTTAATGAGAGAATAGAAGGTGAAAACAAAATAAAGGAGTGACAGGTACGTTTGCTTGCTAAAGGATACTTTACCAATAAGGCAAGCTAAAGGGGAAGAAGACTTGGTCCACACGAATCATCATCTTCCCCATTTTCTCTTAATATTAATTCATCTTCATTAAGTTTGCTTCTTTCTTCTATCTACTAATAGTGCAAGTCCAATCTAAAATTCCTTCAATTTTCAGTTCGTAGTTTGGTTTGTATAGTTGATAACTTTTCATTACTATTACTTCTTGTAAGTTTATTCATATTGTGTTTTATCACTTTCAAAGTTTATAGATATAATTCTTCTGTCAACATTTAAATTTCAAAAAATAATTGTAGTGATAATATGCACTATTTGTTTGGTTCTGCTCCGGTCTTTAACTATTGGAAACAATAGTTTCAGAACGAAAATATCCTATTAGACCATGATTATCCCTAAAATCTTTAGAGAGTTTGTTAATTTTTTTTTTTTTATTAAATATTTGAAAATGCACTAATCACAGACCGTTACGTGTCAGTAAGACTCGTAAATAGTACAAGAAACTCTTCAAAATCGGTTCTTATTTCATAGTTTCTGGAATTATTTCTTGCACGGTTTACCGGTCCCACTTATTAATGGATCCGCGAATAATGCAAAAAATTCTCTGTTAAAAAACTGGGATAATTGTGCTCTTATCATTTACATAAAATTTGAAACAGTTAACTACAAAAATTAAACTTTTGTTGACAAGAAAAAAGAAAAAAAATTAAACTTTTATTTATTTTAGGTTGTCAGCTAACTGACACCCGTCACACCACTGTCCCCATAAAGGACAAAATGCTAAAATATCAAGACAACTTTTCAGCCCCATACTTGTTCGAGCCTCGTGTTTGGTCCTGGGCCTAACTTCTTCTGAGATTATAGAATACCTTTAAAGCCCATAATTCATTTGTAGCCCATTTTTATGATAGACAAAGTCCCATACCAGAAAAGTGTTGTGAATTGCGATTCTGGTTTATAATTGCATTTTTCTAATGATCTGCAAAGATTTTTGGAACGTTAAATAATGTTAACAGTATATTTGTTTATGATGTTGTATATATCAACAGAGAATTATGCATTTTGTGGTGTATTGTAAACATGGAGTATATGATATTTATTTTTATTGTGCAACCAAAAGATCTTACATTAACTTAGACGTAATTACATAGCATCTCTGCATATCATGCACATTTGTATAATGATATGGTTTTCTTTTGAAATGAAGTAAACAAAAAAAGGAATCTTGCAATTCTTGTACAAGCAAGGAATCAGTAATTTTCTTTAAAAAAAATGGTTCATCAATTTTTGCGTAAAATTTTTAAAATTAATAAACGAATTTTGGTATTGAATATTTGATTTCAGTAATGGCAATCCACCAATGTAGGAGCAGAAGACAAAACAAGAGACTTTTGTTCATCTCTCTTTTGCGTTTGTTCATGTTCATGTTCTTGTTCTTGCTTTGAACCAAAGCTTAAACCGTTGACCCGATTCACATCTTCAGGGGCAGGTAGATTCAGATCCAAATCTAACGACACAACCGCGCTCCTCGCTCTCTTAACCGGAGTTTGAACCGACATTTGGTCAAACGACATAGGTGACAATGACAAAGCCGTGTTTGCTGTAGCCGCAGTGGCCGCAACCCTTAGCGTTGTGGTAGAAGCGGATGCTGCTGAGGCCACCACTGCGCCTCTATGACGTCTCATGTGACCACCTAAGGCTTGTCCGGATGTGAATTCAGCTCCACATATCCCACATTCATGGACTTTATTGTTACTCGCTTTGCCGTATACCACAAGCGACCTGTGGCTACTATTATTGTTAGGAGTTGCGGTGGGAACGTTGTTGAGATGAAGAGAAACGGTGTCGTTGTATATGGACTTCTTGAGGTCATGATCGGAGTGAAGACCCGCTGCGGCTTTAGGCTTCTTGTGGCTGGCTCTATGGCCACCAAGAGCTTGGAAAGAAGGAAAAGTCCTGTCACACGTTTTGCATTGGTAAACATAGTAACCGGCTCTGCCTCCACTCGTGGTCCCATTAGGTGAAGATGTCTCGAGAAACCTTCTGCTGCTAGATCTATACGCATTGTTGTTGCCAGATTCTTGGTAACTCATCATAAACTGTCTTGTTTGTGGTTGTTGTTGTTGAGGAATATAGTGGCCTTGGGCAAGGAGGATCAAACAATTAGCCATGTCTTGATCTTCCTCGTCAGCCGCGGTCTTTAATGTAGCATTGTTGTTAGAAGATGAAGAGGCTGAAGATGTCACACCATTAACTAAAACGTTGTTATCATTCTTGTTGGTGTTGATCTCATCATTGAGACTCTTCTCCTTGGAAACAAGACTAGTGGAGCCTTCTTCGACCTCAGGTTCATGAGAAGACCTAGGAGGGACGATAGAGAAAGGGATTGGGGACAGAGGACGCTGCCTCTTAGTGCGTTTCCCTTTAAGGATCAAGGATTGCTCCTTAGCGGTTGATATGGCTTCCTCGGCTATTTCCATTGGCAAAGTAAAGAGGGAGGACCTGGAATTGATCAGTTTTAAAGAAGATGAATTAGGGATAATTGAATTTGAGGATAGAGATGATGAGGGTTACAAATATATAAACATGTTTATGTGTGTTAAAGAGAGAGAGATGTATGTGTGTGGATTGGAGAGATGCATACATAAATAGAGAGTGATTTATGGAGAGGAGTCAAAGGGAGACAACACATTCTCAAGTGTGTGGAATATGTTGGACTTGTCTTTTAGCAACCTCTTAAATTTTAGTACTTCTGTTATTGTCTATTACAATTTTTATGTGTAAATTTAGACAATAACTTGAGTAATGTATTATTTGTCTCTTCAATATCCCTTTCTCTTACTCTGTATAAACAACCTATTCTTGGATTAGTTCTGTTATGTCTAAAGAATCACATGTTGGCCTTTTTTTAAAGATAATTACATTTGGTTAGACTCTAACCACAAATGTTTCTAATATGAACCAGATCAATTTTTAATTACTCAAACTGATCAATAACATTGTTTTAAATCATCGATCTAACCTTATATATTTTCTTTTGTTTTGACAATGAAAGTGACGTTCTTGTGATTGATACAAATTAAGATCCATTGTAATTAAGCATGCTATATTTTATAACCTGTATAGATTTTATTAGAACAACTATATATTACCGAAACTAGTTTGAATATTAATATGTGATCTTCTACCATCGTCGAGAAAAATATAAATGATTTTAAAATAAAGTCAAAAAAATCGAAGTAAAGACTAAGACCATGATTAACCCCGGGTTCTTAGGTAGGGTTCTTAGTGTAATTTAAAAACCGGTTCTTAACTTTAATAAAAAAAAAAGCTAAGAACCGGTTCTTATTTGACATTTAAGAACCGGTTCTTAACTTTTTCTTTGTTAAATTAAGAACCAATTCTTAAATTACGCTAAAAACCTCACCCTAATAACCCGGGTTAATCATGCTCTAAGAGGTTACTTATGGTGAACGAATGTGTAAACTAATGAGAGTGCAAGCCTGGCTCTCACGGAACCTACGGCTCTCCCTTCCTATTATCTCTACCATTACTCCACTCCCATATAGTTCATTTTTATTTTGTTTTGTTTATTTATATTTTTGGCATATTTTCATATACTCTAGACGTACGCATCTCTTCGCACATGTTGGTTGAGCGCATAAATACTCTTTCTATTTAATTTCCAATGACTTACGAAAGAAAAAACTAAAGTCCACCCAATATGTCGTAAGAGTACGACGACTTATCAAACCAGATTTGAGAGTTGAGACAATAACTGGGGAAGCATAACTAGACAATGACCAATTCTCTTAGTTTGAAACAAATTCCAAAACGTGTAATTTCATAAGAAGAAAAATGACCAACATATAAGTGGAAAATTAATCAGCATGCTAATATCAACGATGTGTGTTATATACATTTTTCAAATGCGGTAAGTTCAGTTAATATTGTCAACTATGAATTTATGTGAGAACGGAGTAGGGTGTTATCTTGGTCGGTTGATTATTAATTTACATTTCATGCATATTCGCATAATTCCCCAAAACTGTGAACTGAAAGTCTAACTTGTGTTTTTTTTTTTGGTAAGACAATCGTCTAACTTGTGTTTTGTGTATAGACTACAGTTTTAAGATACAATAGTTAATACATGTTGGCATGTGTACGTATTATGAAGTATATGCCGATTTGTTCATGGTTGCATGATGTGAAGAGCACCCACATCACGTAAAGAATATATATTACTAAGTAATAAGAAATCAATAATTATGTGAATTTAGAGGCTGTGTTATTTTATAAAAAGTCTACTCTCCATTGTTGGATGTAGCTAATAATTAGCTTAAAAATGATAAGACAGTGCCAATAATTTTTTATTCCCAATGATTATGGAAGAGTCGACTGGATAACATGGAGTGCATGAAACCACAAACCACACGTTAGTACATACTTTCAGTATTATATACTTAAGTATTGTTTCGGCCAAAAAATGCGCAAGTATTGTAAAAAGAATTAAGAAGGTAAAACATCGGCAAACATATCAATTATTGTTTTACAAATATCCATTTAAATATCAAAGCACCTTAACTAGTGTAATACTCCCTCCGTTTCAAAATATTACATATTTTAGATTTTTCACACAGTTTAATAAAACATATTAAATTGCATAATTTTTTGTAATGATTTTTTTCCCATAATTTTAAACCAATAAAAATTCAGTAAATGCAGTTAATTCTTTTGAAATTTACAATTAGTTAATAAAACATGCATTGAAAATATAAAAAATAGATCTTTTTGAAACAAAAATTTTCTCTAAAATATGCAATTTTGTGAAATGGAAGGAGTATATTGTTTCGTTTGCTTTGTAAAGTTGGCTGTGGCCTTGCGTGCTGGTGGTTGCATTGTTCGTGGTCCAGATCCAGTACGGTACCTCATCGGCTCAGGACTCAAGCTCGTTTTAATCCTTCCCATTCTTCTTGTTTTCGGTTGAGATGATGAAAAATTTGAAAAAATCTCTTACCTTCTTGTGTGTTTTTAATAGGATGGTTCTGTTTTGGTTAACAACACGGATCTTCAAGTTGTTTTTTCTGTGAAGATCTTTGCGGTTATTAATGTTAATTACAACCTGATTGAAGTGGTTGTAGGTAGTGACGTTCAGATGAGTTTTTTTTTGGCATCTTCACCAACTTGCTCACGGTTATGTGAATCGTAGTGTAACATTTCGATTTGTGGCAAATATTGGAAGGTACCTAGATGACTATCTATGTCATCAAATTGTACTTATTCTTTTAAGACACATATCTGTTTAGAACTCGAGAGTTAAACATGCTTGAGCTGGAATAGTGAAAAGATGGATGATCTATCAGGATTCGTGATATCGTGTGAATGAAGCCAAAACATGGAGAAATTTCATTTGGTGACTACATGGTCAATAAACAATACTTTTGAGCATTCGGAAAATTAATGCACCATCCGTCACACAAGATGGGGCCCATGGACCGAGTGAACGGGCATAGGAGGCCCATTAGTCGTGGACGGTCGGGGCGTTACAAGTGGTATCAGAGCAAAACTCAGACGAGTGTGGAGTTAATGAGGGCTCACACAAACATGGATACCGATCCTGGAGCACAACATGAATGTTGTGTTCTTTGAGAAAGGATGAATTGTAACATTCCAGTTTGTGGTAAATGTTGGAAGGCTTAAGAGAATTGATTTGGCTACATATGTCATCAAAGTGCAATTATCTTTTTTGGCATACATCCGTCTAGAACTCCAGAGTTAAATGTGCTTTAGCTGGAGTAGTGGAAGGATAAATGATCTATCGGGAAGTGATTTGCAAGATTGTGTGAGTGAGACTAAAGCACGGAGAAAGGTCATGTGGTGACTGAAGAGTCACTAAACAATACTTTTGAGTCTTTGGAAAATTAATGTATGGCCCGTCACATGGGATGGAGCCCACAAGCCGAGTGAATGGGCATGGAAAACCCATTAGCCATAGGCGGTCGGAACATTACAAATAGATTGTGCAAGCTTGCCTCTGATTTATTGGTGTGTGTCTATTCTAAAATTGGAAATAATTTAGTTCATCTCTTCAAGATGCGAACATCAAAAACCCGGTTCACAGTTCTTCTTTGGTTGGAGTTTGAATATCCTCTTTTATATCTCATTGTTTATTAGGTTGCTATGCGTGTATGGTCCCGTAAAAAGTACGTTCCTTAGGATAACTTCAATGGTCAGAAACTACTTAAGCTTCTTTAACAAAGAAAATATTAATATTTTATCATTTAATTATGTTTTATTTTTAAAAATCAATACTAACTAGTAAAAAGTGACACATGTAAACTAAGTTTATGAAAGTGTCAACATCGTTTGCTAATTTAGAATCGTATCTTTCTTGTCTCTTCGTAGTTGGCATTCTCTTTCTTCTTTCTTCTGTTTTTAATATTATTTTATTAATAAAATTTTACAAAAACACTATCGTTGGAAAACCGGAACTGTCCTTACCGGTTTATGACTCTGAAAAAAATGTATTCCTTTGCTGACTCTTGGCTCCGGAAGGACAGCTTTCCTTGCCAGCTTGTATGTTTCTTTTCATGTTTAACACAATTTTCTAAATGGCAAAAAAAGACTCAGCGCCAAACTCTTTCTAACAATGGCTTAGTCCTGAATATTTTTGTGTTATTCGACCAATGCTGGTCCAACAATTTTGGACCAGCATTTTTGGATTTATAAATTCCATCCTCTTTGGTAATATATATACACGCACTGACATCTAGGAATTACATTCACTAAGTATGCTCTAAAAATTGAAGTAAAACCTCATTGTACCTTGTTGCTATAAGAGCTTCTCCAAAAAAAAAATCTCATTTTGAGTGTGGGAAATCTTCAAAATGACGGCTAAGATTGGATTGCTCCAAGAAAAAACAACAAATTTATTTTCAAAATTTTATGTAAATTGCATTTTAGTACTTAACTTTAATATAAACTAAATATAATCATTAAACTTTATATAAATAAATAATACATACATATTAAAATATTAAATATAATATTTATAAATACTATTTTGTTATAACATAAAAATACATATAATAATATAAAACATTCATTAATTCACAAAAATTAAAAATACAAACTACTCAATATTGTTATTCCATAGTATGCCCATATATATGATTAATTAATACATTTTCAAGTAACAAATGAGTCTCTTGATTTTATATGAATATTACAAGTTAAAAACTCTTGAAATCAAGTATTTTTTATTAATCATTATTTCAACGGTTGCTTGTGATGCTGAATTTATTCATTAATTGCTATTTCAGCGTATTTTGAAGTAAAAAATGCGTTTTTTACTAATGAATTTAAGTTATACTAATGATAATAATAATACACATGAGTTTATTCTACACCAAATTTATATGAACAATATTTTGGGAAAGTGATCTTGGATGCTCGGAACCAAATTTACATGATTATTAATATTAATGTATGAATTCTAATTTGTGTAATGTTTATATGTTTAATATTTATTGTAAAATGTTTATGCTTGTATTTTTAATCTTTAATTTATAATATAGTGTTCAATGTAATATAATTGTTGTGTGAAATAATGATTTTGTTTTAAATAGTATTATTTTATATTAGTTTTTCTTTCATTTTAACATATTTATATATTTTATGTATTAATATATATATATATAAGATATATTTGATATACTTAAATGAAATATAGTTATAAAGATTAAAGTGATAAAAAATTAATAGTAACACAATTATATATAAAGTTACAAAAGTATAAGGAATAGAATGAAAAATAAATGGTGTTTTGATGGTTTGAGATTTTTTGGAGAACAAAAAAAACCTCAAAATTTGAGAGTTTAAAGGTGTTTTGGAGATACTCTAAGCATGTCGAAGTCGTTCTTTCAGTGAATGCCTCACATATACGATGTCGAAGACTTTTGAATTTTACCGTGCCGAGTGAATGAACTGTTTTTTTTAATTCACAATTAACTCTCAGAACATGATTATTAGGAAGGAGGTTCCTTAAAAAAACAAAAATATTAAGGTGTTTTCCTTGCAAGCTTATTTGACCTAACATACAAAGCAATGATTAACGAAAAAAAAAACAATAAGATAATTCATTTTATTAGGAGTAATGTTGTTTCTATATATCTAATTAAGAACATTAATGTGAAGCAATTTATAGGGTTTTAATATTTGTAAAATAAATAAAAAACTTGACGGCCATGGTCCCTTTTTCCGATAGAATTGGAAACACAGAGAACATATTAGCATGCTCCCTGCACAAAGATGACATCTACTAATCGAAAGATGGTCCAAAATTTTAAAATTTTAGCAGAAACCAAAAAAAAAAAAAACTTAACGGCCATGCAAGAACTAGAACACAAATGTGAACCAACCAATAAACTCTTGCCATAGAGCCTTCAGTGCCAGCAAGTTAGGCATGCCATTAAGATTGAACCAAACGGTTTGGCTTATTCTAAAAGGTGTGCTAATAGGAGACAATGTTTCACGTGAATAATAAGGGCTTCTTATGGAGAAGGCGTGATACAAATGCTTTAATAGAATAATAATAATGTTGTTGCTAAAGAGGTTGGCCAGTGATCCACCTTTGGAACATGATATAACTCTCCTCTGGTTTGTACTCTACAGTGTGTCCTCCTCCCTACAGTCAAACTCAACACATTTCAGTTAAGAAACATAAGCGAGAAACCTGCTATATATCAAAAAATGTATGAGTGGAAACAAAGAAAAAACTTGCTTTGATAGTTGCAAATGTCATCTTATTGGCATAAGTCCTTGTATATCTGCCAAAAACAGAGCGATTCTAATGAGTTCATACGAAAATAGAATGAAATAACAAGAGAACGAAAAAGGTTATCTACCCAGCGATTTGATCGGATATCATCCAAGGTCTCCAGTCATCTGTGATAGAATAGTTAAGAGATCTAATCCAAGCTTGAGTTCCAAGGAAAGGCACAAACATATCGTGATCACCACTGTTCACCCAAAAAGAAAAAAACAAAGATTACAAAAAAAAAGGCCTTGAACGATCGATCCACATACTTCTTTGAAAAGGCAAGAGGCTCTAAACTCTGACCTGTAGATGAGAGAACGGTAGCCATTGATGCTGTTATTCATATGGTACGGTACACTGCTTTTGATGTCATGTGTGTAAGGTATGTCCCAGTTACAACGTACCCATTTCTCTTTACTCTCCTGCAACCATAGTTCCAAAAACGTTGCGCATAATTTTAACCTTTGACTCATACTCATTCGGTTTCAAAATAATGAATATTCTAGAGTTTTCACACTTATTAAGAAAATACGTAAAAAATTGATAGTAAAAATATTATTTTGTGTGTTTAACTATTTCTTATAACTTTTAACCAATAAAAATTTAGTAAACATAATTATGTTTTTAAAATTTACAATTTACTATTATTATATACATTGAAAATATAAATTTTGATCTTTTTGAAACAATTTTTTTTTCTAAAACTTGAATCATTTTGAAACGTAAGGAGTATCTAATAGACTAATACCTTGTGAATTTGAAGAGCCTTGCGCACACTCTCATGATTGGTCCAGTAGGTAGTTAACACGTAACGATAAGTCTGCAAATGCAAACTCGTATGTTTACTTTCTCAATGCTGTAATTTTTTTTGACTGAATCAATGCTGTAACAGTTAACAGAGGGTAAAGATGGATTACTTACATAGCACTCCGGAGTTGTGTTTTCAGATTCTTCGCACAGTGGCGTTAAGATAAGTACGAAGTTTAGACTATCAGTGCACTATGAATATCAACACAGAAGTATGAGTTAGTGATAAATGTTAGGAGAACTAAACTCTTCATGAGTGTGTGCGTACCTTATTATATTCTTCAATGAGTTTCAAGCATTCAGTGTTACTTGGATCAACAGTTTTATATTCTCCTTTGCAGATTCTCTTCATAGACTGCTTAGAAAAACAGAGCTTTGAACTACTTTTGTTATCTACTTTCAAACAAGAATACTTATGTCTGTTTTTCATACCTCGTAAAGTTCATCAGAGATCAGTGCCATTCCATGAGCATAGGGAATGCGATGGTTATAATCAAATGCAACTTCGGTTGACGGGTTTCCGAGCACATAGCCCTGTTTTTTAGGCAGTGTACCAAAGAAGAGAAGGTAACTATCAGCTGTTAAATGCTTAGTAAGGTAGGAAGCAACAAATATAGATGAACCTGAAGGTTTATTGGAGGGTTGCAGCATACATAGTTTCCTGCAACATCATGTCTATGTTGTTATAAAATTGTAAATTGTAAGGAAATGAAGAGAACAAAAGATTATTATACCTTTTGAGATTTCTTGAACGAGTGCAGGAACAACCATACCGGAATAAGAATCTCCACCTACATAGAAAGGGTTGGAGACAAACTCTTGATGCTTGTTTAGCCACTGCACAACCACAACCACACACAAAAAAAGAGGCTCATCAATGCTCCAACAGACTCCCCAAGTAAGTACTTTTTACGTACCTTGTGGAGAAACTCGTAGATACGCTTGACTTCTCCTGAATCACTGGGTTTACTAGCAAGTTTTTGAGTTCTTGAGTAGGAGAAGCCAGTTCCCACAGGCTGATCCAAATATATTATACTTGAGATCTGATACACAGCTTGAAAAAGATGAGGAAGAAGGGAGTTGTAATCTCGTCATATTATAAAATGTGTACAACACTTTGTGATACCTTAGTCCATGAATATGTAGTAGAGACCAAGGAAGGAACAGTTCCATTGTAAACTTCCAGCTTCACAGTCATAGGCCCTGTTCGTTTGTTTGTTTAATTTTGATTCAGTGAACAAAAACAAGAGACAGAGTCATTACCATTCTCGTAAAGAAGACCTGAGATGGCAGAGCAACCAGGTCCTCCACTTAACCAAAGAAGAAGAGGGTCTTCTTCAGGATTCCCCTCAGATTTAATGAAGTAGTAGAACAACTGCACTTGCTCTTCCTCACCAACACCAATATACCTTTCAAGAAAGAGAAAGAAAAACAGACTTAACTCCAAACTCAGAAGAAACCCGGTTTATTATGGTTAAGAGTTATTCAGAAAACAAACCCTGTTTCGAGCTCAAACGGAAGAGGACCTTCAAAACCAGGAAGATACTTGATAATAGATGCAGAACCAATAGCATTCCGACACGAGATAATAAGAAAGAAGAGAAGCAGTTTCTGGATAGAGAAAACGTAGTCGTTAGCCATGGTGTTTTGATAAACCACTGTGTCTTTTAGGACCAATTATAGAATCTTTTATATTAGAAAATTACACACACACACACACAAAAGGCGTACCGTAATTTACTTTGTCTCCTCCTCACAGTCCTGCTCTCTGTCTCCACCAATTATAAATATTTTTTTTATTTGTTATTTTAGGTTTATGCACACATATTAAAAAAATACTCCATGATTTTGTATATTTTCAAAATAAAAACATAACTATCTATACACCTAACTTTGTTTTAATTAATAGAAAAATAAAATGAAGAATCTTATTAATAAATTTTGCATTGAAACTCTAAAACAATAATTATTTTGGAACAAATTTTTTTTATACAACCATAATTAAATCGAATAGAAGGGAGTACTATTTATTTTGTTGCTACTATTTATCTGAATCTGTCACTTCTTTTTTTGTTAATAAAAAATAAAAAAATAGAAGGCGTAATAATCACGGCATAAATTTGGAGAGCTCATTGTTTAGAAAAAGAAAACGCTACAGTTGGAGTCTTTTACAAAAGAAAATATTAATATTTAATTAGTGAATTTTTATTTTTGAAACATTTCAATATTTAGCATGAGCATTTCAATATTTTGATGGATTCTCCATTATAATATTGGATACATTTAAGAGACTTTTCTTGAAAAGTATTTGATGGGACGACATTAGATAGAGATACTGAGATAAGAATGTGATGAAATATTAATATTTTTTTGGTAAGAGTTCTTTTAATGCAGGCAGGTAGATATTGGGATAATAAATAATATCATGGGTCCTCTTGACTCCAGCGATGCGTGTGTAATAGCGCGCCAATCATTCAATTCCCGAAGGCGGAGAGAGATGTTGGGTCGAGTTAGTCTGTGGCCTTTAATTGAATAAAAAGGTGAAAAAAAAGAGAGTAAAATGTGGAGGAAAGAGAAAAGCAAAAAACAGAGTTTTACTTTTCTTTCAGTTTGTTGTAGAGTAATAGATTTTAGTTTCACCACTTTTGTTGCATTTTAGAGTAAATGAGATGAAAACATATTTTACTTGGTTGGTGAAAGATAGAGTAACACAGCAGAATTTCTTTTTTACTCCATTATATTATAGCTAACAATACCATCCAATCACACTCTTAGAAAGAAAAAACAGAAAAATAAGGAAGAGTCATTAAAAAGAAGAAGAGTTATTGACAGTAAAGATAAGAAGTCGAGAGTGATCTTGAAAAACATGCACCGTCGGCCATGCCCATGCCATATTAATCAAGTGGTTTGATGTGAATAAGTTTACTCCTAGGTCTATATGTAGTACTTAAGAGTCAATCCAATCTGAAGACTATTTTAGTTATTAGGAATGAAGCCATACAATTCAATCTAAGTGTAATCAGTGGATTTAAGTCGATAAATAACAAGATTTTAGTTCCAAAACAATATCTAAAGTTTTCAATCATTGTTCAAAGAAAAACACACGGGCATAAGGTAATTGATCCAAGACAATTAATTTTCAAGTTAAGGTGTTAACTTAAAGCAATCACAAGTTTCTATAGATCTAAGACACTAATAAAAATCAATAATTTCCCAAAATAAAGATTTCTATGTAATCATGAGCTAAACATCAATTTCCATTAGTTTAAATCATTCAAACATGTTTTATGTTTAACTTTACTAACCATCTAGCCATCCTAACATCAAATCCATTTAGTTATTCAAATTAGAACAATACTAAGTTCATTCAATATTTTAACAAACACCTTCGGTGCATAAAATAGCTTAAAACCAAGATGAGAATGATCAAGTCAAATCAAACATTAAAAATAGTAAGCAAACATATAAACAAGTAGATTTAATAATAAACAGTTTAACTTTTTACTAATCACCTTAGATCTACCTAACCCATAGATTCAAGAGGAGTCTACTCACTAATCACCATGAAAAACCTTAAATCATTGGTTGATTCAAGCTTAATCATAATTAGATATCAAAATTCAATCAAATAACACAATAAACAAGATGTAAATAGATTAAAGATTGAATCTTTCACCAAAATATCAAGTGTATTAGAGAGAAAACAATATTAATTCTAAAATTATGTCTAAAAAGTATTTATAGTGGTCTAAAAATAAATTGGGTCAACCCAACAAACCTGGGTTGACCCAGATACGAATGTGTAAAGAGTCTAGTCAAATTCCAAATGTTAGACTCTTGGAATGCTCACAATGGCTTTGCGTGTGCGTATGGCCAATGCACCTATAAAACGCTCCAACACTTTGACGCTGAAGGTTTTGATGATTCTTTAGACGTGGTCTCCGTAACCACTCTAACAGGCCGAGTGAGATCATGCAAGTCTTCACCAAAACTCTGCGGTTTACCTTAACTGCTGCAATAGGTTGCCCCAACACTTTGCTGAAATGAGGTAATATCATCTGATATTCACAGCGGCTTTGTGGCATGGCCTTTGGGCTGCTGCATACGCCTGACTGACCACTGTGACACTTGGCCTACAAATCCGCCTCTCGAACAAAGAACACCCTTTTGCTTCAAATCAGTTCTAATTTCTTCAGTTCCATCAAATGATATTTTAATCATATGATAAGGACATATACAATACAATGCAACCTAAACATATATGAATACTATCATAAATGATTAAATGTAAATAAAAGGATGGTCAAAGCAATGCAACTATGCAAGATATCAACTCTTCTAAACTTATCATTTACTTTTCCACAAGTAAACAATGCAAGTAGAGAGAGTTGTGTGAACGCGGACTCAAAACCACAAATTCATGATCAAAATTCAATGTAATATCCTTCAAAATAGTTATAAGATGCATCACCTAAACAAAGTCATCAATGTACTTTTTAATTATCATCACAACTCAAACCTTACTGTAGAATCCGAGAACAAATATAATCCAATCAATCAATTTAAAGCACCCCCTTACATTCATTTAAAGTTTAAGTGCAATCTTGCAAAAGGGAGATCATCACACTCATTTGGTTTGGTTTCAAAGGCCATTTCAGGGTGACAATAGGTTTTGGTGGTTTGCTTTCAAACAAGGAGTTATGACATGACATAAAATTTATCTAAGAAAGAAAATATCTAATGCATACAAAGATTGATCCTCATTGTTTTACCCAATCCTAAGATGAAACTCAATATCTACCCTTTTGATCAATGTCACTCATTCATTTTCTCACCCCCAACAACCCAAAGATCTCTCTTTCTTTTCACTCACCAAATGAACTTTGTTTTTTCCTTTGCTGGTCAACTAAGGAACTTCCTTTTTTTTTTAATTTTTTGGCTCTTTTTCTTATCTTTTTCCCTACTCTTTTCATTTTGCTTATCTTATTCAATGGATTTTACACTTTTTCACTCATTCCTTAATGACTCTTTCTTTAATTTTAAACTCTCTCTTGGTTCATTATTCTTGCCTTTTACCCTTTTTATCCAGGATTTGGACTTTTGAAACGCTCCAAACCCCACAATCCCTCCTAATTGCTAGTCAAAATGAGATTTTAATAGCTAACCAAAATGAGAAACAACCTTTGTCGTTCCCAATACTTTTAAGATCTTGCACACGTCAAGCTATTAAAAAAATACCCCACTCAAGCAATCATATGGATGAACAGAAAAGAGGTTAAGGTTAATGGAAGGAAAAATTGCCCGGATTAGCAAAAAGTGGTAAAAAGGTTAAGAAAACCTTAGCTTTAGCCATGAGAATGCATTTCAAACTCCTAACCAAGAGAATTAAATTCATTTTAAGTCTAATATTCATAGAGTTGCCTTAAAGATCATGCAAGTTTCACAAAGGTAGGTTTTTTCAAGCAAGAGCATTTCAACAATGAATTTTCCAAATTTGAAAGAGAGGTAACACACCAAATAACTACTTCAAATGGCATTAATCTCAATCTTAATCATGAAGTTCTACAAACAGTATCATCAGAGTCTCTTATGCAAATGCAACCTAATATGCAATCTAGACTCATTCATATACATGCTTATTGTTTTTGTGTTTTTTGAAATTTTTCAAATTTTTTTTGGATTTTTAATGTACATAACTATGAACAATGCATGATTCAATTTTTAAATTTATCAAAATAAAAAGATATATACTTGGTACATCACACAAACTTGAATCACATTATTTATATGTATCAAAGAAGGAAGAAGATGTCGAAAATAAAGTTAAAACGCCAAAGAAAACTAGTATATACAATGGTTCAAGGCAAGAGATACCTAACTAAGCATATAAGGAAAAACCCTATAAGGAAAAACCCTTCGTGTCCCCGTCATCTGCAAAGGTTATGGAAGGAGACTCGTTGGAGGACTCACGAGTAGGCGGAGGCGGGTTTATGTGCCTTTTGCAAAACTCATAATCTGAAGAACGGGTTGGTTCATTTGGCTCGCTCCTTTTCTCATAGTAGGGGGGCCAAGGAAGCATCGAAGGACCAGCTTCACTCATCACATCATCTCACTGACAGCCTGAACTAATGGTAGCCCTGGCGAGAAGTGCAGTAACCTTCTTCATCTATCTCTTGAAAATCTGAATTGAATTGGTGAGCTTGTGGATGGTCTTATCTTACATCTTATTATATTTCTGCAACTTGGCGTTTTGGGCAAAGGACTCTCGCAAAGCCAAATTTGGTGTGGTACCTCAGTAAGGCTGAAAGTGGTAACACTATGTACCATAAAGAGAGACTGGCAGTCCCTCATCTACATCATCACTTTGTCTAGCGGCCTGAGATGGCCATGCTCTCACTTTTTTTTTGAGGATGTGATGGAGGATGTTCCGCTAGAATCAGATTGCAAGGCTCCAGATCAAATCTTATGTTCCTCGAGTTGAGCACCAAAGTCATTTTTCATTAGGGAAGAAGAAGTAAGAGTTTACAATCGGGTTGTATCATGAGTAGAAGGGAGATTGATGTAAGCTGGTTCCTTTGTCAAAATCCCAAATCAATTCTCAGTGTTGTAGGATTGGTGTAATAAGACTGCCAATGAACAGCTTTAGAGTACTATCTGGTGTAACTCATGCCCAATGCTTTTTATAGACAAATCTCCTCATAAGCACTTCTATCAATCCCATACGATGGTAATTTTCCTTAAGAGTGTTTTTCAGCTCGTCTTGTTGAACCAAAGAAGAAGTCCAATTCCCAAAACTCCAGTCTATCTTCATTCACTACACCTGTCTCTCTTCTAGCATAAAAAATGTGGCTGAGAACATTAGCAACATACCTCACTCATGGGTTCATGATCTCATTACACTTATCAGATCTGGGTGCATGTGCCTCATTAGGAATCAAACTCAACACATCACTTGAAATCAACAACAAAGGAGGCAAGATAGATTCTTTATAGTCACACAACCCAAAGATTGAGCTAAACCTTGAGAAAAAACTATGTGAGCCTTTTCTCTGATCAAGATGATATACACATATCTTTTATCCTCATCTCTTTCATAATGGTGCATCAGTTCTAAAGAGGCCAAAAACTGGTAAGATATCTCTTTGTGAACAGGGTCATCCATACCAAGAAGTGGTTCTTGCCCATGTTGCAAAGAAGGACTCTCACATCTTCAAGGATCCCAAGCTTTTGTAGTGAGAAAAAATCTGGAAACCTCATTGAAGGCCACTCAATAGTCTTGATGTGCTTCATCAACATGGTGTAGCATGGAAGAGTATCAAATCTCCTTAGCCTCTTTTTCTCTTGGGATGGTGTTCACCCTTAGTTTCTGTTTGAAAACCTTCCTCAATATCCCTCTCAATCTCAGCCTCAAGATCAACTTGAAGCTCATTCGGTGCCCTATGACGGCTAACAAAATGCTCTCTAGGTGCTTTTTGAACTGTAATCTTTGAGCTACGGGATACTCTCTCATTGTTGCTTTGGAGAGCTTGAGATGAGGATGCCTTGGAGGCAACATTCATATTGTCCTACAAATCAAACACTTGAAAGTGTGTTAGCAACATGAATCAATTGTCGTCACATAAAAATTTGGAATGAGCAGACAAGTTCAAAGGAATATAACAACATTTTAAGTCAACTTATCAAACTCAGCTACCTTTATCTTAAACTCCAAGTAACATCCAACTTCAAGAAAACTCTTCTTAAGCAAAAGTGAAAGTACTTCAACTTTCCAAAAATTTTTGAATCAAATGTTGTTGAAATGAAGTAGTTTCATACATTAAGCCTAATTATAACTTGGTAGAGTCATATCAAGTACAAATTATCATTTTCTCCAAATTCCCAAATTTCAAAATTTCTCAACCCCAAATCCTAAATTCTCAATTCAAGGCAATCAAAATAGTTCCTCAACAATCCAAATCATCAAACAAGCCCACATTAGCATAAATAACAAGTATTTAACAAGAAATCGAACATACATTAATTTTCAAAATCGTAGAAATTTTCAACCAAAAGAACGCAAGTCGAAATCTATATCCCAACTTGATTGAGTGAGAAACGACTTAGAGATAGAGGAAAAGAGAGTGATTTCGAGATATTAGCTACAAGAATCAACAAATTTGATTGGGAATTGGAGAAGTTATGTTTTTCAGTGCTTGGGAGAGTTTGAGAGTTGATTTTCGTGAGGGATATGAGAGACTGAGAGAGATTCTCGCGAGATTAGGATTTACGTTTGGGTAGTCGGGTTCACGAATCTTGTTTGGAGATTTTAATTGGGTTTTCTGGTTTAATTCAAGTGAACTGAAAACTTACTTGGCCAAAGTGACGATAGACTGCTGGGAACGTGTAGCGGTTTGAAGCAGGTGGCCAGGCCGCTTTGGCAAAGACTGTTGGGACACTTAAGATTTTATGGCCCAAACTCCAAAATAAGTCACATCTTCCGTAACCGCTCCAACATGCCGAGTGAGATCCTGCAAATCTTCACCAAAACATCGAGGTTTAGCTTAACCGCTGCGATAGGCCGCTCCAACACTTTGCCGAAATGAGATAATGCAGTTTGAGATTCACATCGGCTTTTTGACCTGGCCTTTGGGCCGCCGCGTACGCCTGTCCGCTGCAATATTTGTCCTACGAACCCGCCTCTCGAGCAAAGAACACGCTTTTGCTTCAAAAATAGTTCCAATTGCTCCAATTACATCAAATGATATTTAAATCACATGATAAGGACATATGCAATGCAATGCAACCTAAACATGTCTAAATTCTATCCTAAATGATCAAAATGAACATAAATGGATGATCAAAGCAATGTAAATATGCAAGATATCATGTCCCATCATACCTTGTTACCATTTGCCTTTTTCACCAAAAATAAATAGCACATTAGGCTGCAAACCACAAAGACCATCTCTAATATATTTTGTTATATTTTCTTATAAAATAAAGAATTTCTAAAGTTTACTTCAATACATTCTTCTATAATATCAATCATCATTATATAAAGTAAAAAATAGATATTGCTATTTATTCTTCTAAATATACATAAAAATATTAATATCTATTTTAGAAAAATAAATAGCTATGGAATGAAATGAAATTTACTTCTAAGTGTTATTATAGATATAAAAATAATAATGGATTAGAAAAACTCCAATATAATTATTTTGGATTGATATATATATATATATATATATATATATATATATATATATATATATATATATGTAGTTTATGAGTGTTTTAAGTTTACTCACATGTCCTTTTTGCGTATTCTCCTTTAGTGAAATGTTTTTTTTTTTTTTTGAGAAAATATATTATTTTAGTGAAACTTCCTTGTATGATTTGATTTTTTCGTGTAGCTTGCCTAATGGATCTTCCAACACACATTTTTTTTGCTAATCTTCTATGCTTCGTCACCTCTTGGTTTGTTCTTTGATTTCCTTTTAAACTTCATTAAAACTAAATATGATACCCCTGATTGGTTTTTTCAACAATAAATTGATATTTTCACAAACAAATGTTTTTATACATACTAGTTGCATGTCTTTCAAAGTTGGTGATCAATAAAGATTATCATTTTCGCCTCCAGATCGTTCTTTGACATGTAATTTATATGAGGTTTTTATGCTTCTTTGCTTAAAAACTACAAAGACAAAAAAATCCTATAACCAAAATAAAGTATGGACATGAGTGAGAGAAAAGTCATTAAGCTGGATTGAGGCTTAATCGGTTGGAAAGCTTTAGCCAATCAATTCGATTAAAAGGTTTCATGTTAGTTCGGTTGAATCTTAAATCAAATAACTTGTTTTATTTGATTATATTACATAATATTTGTGCGCTAGAAAAATAATAATTAAAAAATTATAATTTGGTTCAAGAATCAAAATTTTTAGAGTCGCGCCCATGACTTCTTCAGAGCGTTTGTTTGTCGTCGTTATCATCACTGCAACCCGAGTTACTACTAGAAATACTCTGCATGACTCGGACAAAAACTTTGATCCAATCAAAACCAACATGAAGCAATGAAACACTCTCATCACCAACAAGAAATTCATCTACAAACACTTGGATCGCTCTTCCGAAAGATTCATACGAACCAATGATACCATACATTTCAATGATTCAGTGACCGGAACAAGCTTAGATTCACCAATCAGTCCAATTACATACTACTAGAAATACTCTGCATGACTCCGACAAAAACTTTGATCCAATCAAAACCAACATGAAGCAATGAACTACTCTCATCACCAATTACATACGAGTGTCAAGATCCAAACAATATTGATACACTACTTCATTGTGACCGACTCATGATGTGTAGACATCGTGATTGGCATATCATAAGCCTCGAGCCCGAGGAACCAAGATGCGCCCAAATCACGATTTTGAATTTGGTTTTGAGAAAAGTCAGATGGATTATGCCCTCACAATTTTGGTGCATTACAGTATCTACGAGCTTGGATACAAGTCTCACTATGATGGTACATGATCTTGAGGTTTTCTGATATTCGGTTTAAGTTTGTTGATGGTGAACACCGGTTGACATCTATGAGTTGGAGAATGATTTTTGGAGGACTCTTGATCATGTCAAGGTTGATTGGCTAGTAGAAAGCTTTAGCCAATCAATTCGATTAAAAGGTTTCATGTTAGTTCAATTGAATCTTAAATCAAATCACTTGTTTTATTTGATTATATTACGGAATATTTGTGCGCTAGAAAAAAAAGATTAAAGAATCACTATTTGGTTCAAGAATCAAAACTTTTAGAGTCACGCCCATGTATTCTTCAGAGAATGAAGCAATGAAACACTCTCATGACTCCGACATCACTGCAACCCGAGTTACTACTAGAAATACTCTGCATGACTCCGACAAAAGCTCTGATCCAATCAAAACCAACATGAAGCAATGAAACACTCTCATCACCGACAAGAAATTCATCTACAAACACTTGGATCGCTCTTCCGAAAGATTCATACGAACCAATGATACTGTACATTTCAATGGTTCGGTGACCGGAACAAGCTTAGATTCACCAATCAGTCCAATTACATACGAGTATCAAGATCCAAACAATATTGATACACTACTTCATTGTGACCGACTCATGATGTGTAGACGTCGTGATTGGCATATCATAAGCCTCATGCCCAAGGAACCAAGATGCGCCCAAATCACGATTTGGAATCCAGTTTTGAGAAGAGTCCGATGGATCATGCCCTCGCAATTTTGGCGCATTACAATATCTACGAGCTTGGATACAAGTCTCACTATGATGGTACATGATCTTGAGGTTTTCTGATATTTGGTTTAAGTTTGTTGATGGTGAACACCGGTTGATATCTATGAGTTGGAGAATAATTTTTGGAGGACTCTTGATCATGTCAAGGTTGATTGGCTAGTAGATAGCTAGTGCAAAAGTGTGGTTCTGACGGGTAATATGTATTGGCTTGCTGAGAAGAGGAAGCACAAAAGCAACATTCTAAGTTTCAGTTTCACCGCGGAAATGTATGTTTATGTCCTCCTCCATCTTGTGGTGATCATTATTTAAGTTGTTTTAGTAAAGATAAATTTTCTTTGCTACAATAAAAGAGGGAATCAAGGAAGATTAAGTATGTGTCTCGGAATCAACTATGCTATTGTGTAGATGTACTGAAGTTTGACATTGGTTTTGGTTTATATATCGAAATGTTGACAAGTATTACTATCATGTGTTAGTATATCATGAAGTTGACATTGGTTTGTACTTCATACTATCATGTGTAACAGACTCATCATGTATTAGTTAACAAAAACTAAGATACATACCAAAAGAAAAAGAACCATGCATAACTAGTTGTCATCGCTACCACTGAAGCTACTAAGATAAATACTTTGCAGGACCATTTAATATGAATACTTTGTTTATAGTTCTTTAACATGCTAAACTACTAGCTTCATAGTCTTATGTCATGTTTTCATTCTCTATATTACTATTATCAAACAAGTGTTGTAAGCAAATATTATTTTAAGGTGAAGAAGAAATTATTTGTTTGTTTCTTTACCTTACACATGATCTTTGCTTTTGTTGTGTAAGGAGATTAATCTTTGATTCTGAAATGAAGACCTTTTCTTCAACTTTATCTTTTCTTTATTAATTTGCGTATTTATCATCTAAAACTTTAGTTGCTAGAAAACATATAGAGAAGCTTTGTTGATTATGGTAACTTTTTTCATAACTTGGACTTATGCACTGAATTTGTTCAAACGAAAAAAAAAACTTATGCATGCACTTAAAAAGAGTCATTGATAGTGTTATTGGTTCTTTTCTTTGGTAACTTATGTTATTGTTATTTGTTGAACCCTTTTACATTAAAGCTAAGAGCATCAAACTTCATATAATTTCTAGCCAAAAATCCTCATAATATAGTATTGATATAATGAAATATTATAGTTTATTTTAAATAAAGAAAAAAATAAACCAATTACACAGGATGACAAATCTCATATGAGTCTCTAATAAAATTTTGAGTCTCTTAGAAAATAACCTCTCTTATTTCTCATTATTTTTTATATTTTTGTATTTTTTCATTAATTTTAATTTAAGAGATTCTCTTAAAAACTATAGATGGAGATGTTCTAGCGGTTCTTTGTGTGGATTACTTCGTGGATCAATCTTCTAAACATTTTATAAAATTTGTATATGTTATTATTACATTTAATTTTAACATAAAATAATATATTTTTAATATATGATGACATGATATTAACTAAATTATGATATATATATATATATATTAATTTGGTAAAGGATAATTTGGAAAATACTTTATTTATAGCTTTAAATTTGAAATATACACTTTCTCAAATATAACAAGACAATTTTATCCAGATTTTAACTAAAAATATTTATGAAATACGTTATAATTTTTGTTAGAGTTTTAGTTTGCGTGTGTGTTAAACTTCTGTAACAACTAACATCGATTTATCTATAAATCAATGTAGATGAATCTAAAATACTTAGATCATATAAATCTTACCTATATATATATACTAATACAACACATATGAAAGAACAATAGGTTAATTTTAACCTGTTCTATAGGGACAAAAACGTCACTTTAAATTCTGTTCGCTTGGCTTGTCCAAAACAATATAGACAAAAACGACGACGAAAAAAAATTGATTTCTATTTTCTGATATCTTTTCAACTTTTCCGATCTTTCTTGAGCTTCTTGAATTAGGTACCTCCCTTCATCTTCTGGGTACATATTACACTATTGAGCAGGTCATGTTTCGTTTAGCTACATATCACAAACCTGAGTGCTTTCTAGGGTTTTCGTATTTTCTCCTATAGAATCCTCATTCTGGTTGCAGGCATTTAAGAATGTTCTATCCACTTTCATATCAATGCACAAAAGGGTATTGATTAGGATTGAAATGTGTGGCTTTAGATGCATTCAATTTGTACTCTCTTTATAGTTTTGTGTTCTTTGATCGATCTGCTTACGTTTTTTGTTCTTGCCTCACCATTTTTGTCCTTCGTTTCAGTTCCTGCTTGGAATGCCAGAAATGCACAGAGTTTCGTATTGTGTCAGTTTAATTTTCCTAGCATTTCTAGATGTTTCTAAGAAACCAAACCGAGGCAGAATGAAACTATGAGCTTTTCTTGAGTATCTCCTTCCTTTATGGCCTTTGTAGTTTGGTCCCTCTTCCATTAATAGAAGATGTGTGAATAAGAAGAAAGAGTGTTTAGTTTTAGTCTTTCTTTGTCGATCTTTGGACATATGTGTCTCGGTAAATTGACATTGGTTTTGGTCATTGTTTTACAATATGACAAGTTTTAGGTTATGTATGACTGTATCATGTGTGTATTAGTCTTAGTCATACTAGTTGGTTCGGCAAAACTAATGGATTTTGCTTAGTTTTGAAAACAAACAAGAAGTTGTTATGTAGTAATTCATTGATCAATTCTGTTTATAAATACAAAGAGTAAAAACATACATTGCAAATGAGGAGCAACGACCAACACTATTAACATATTATTTAACAAGACTTACAGTGAATGTACAATGTTCAAGAGTGTGTCTCCAATGTGTATAGATAGGATTCATATGCCGAGTTAGAGATGTCAATCCCTGAAGAAAGGAAGACGAGTAATTGTATTCCCCATGCTACCATCTGCTGCTTTATTTAAAGTACTAGTGATTAACCCGCCCTACGGGCGGGGTATGCAAATAAATAGAAAATAATATATTTTAAATATTTAGTTTACTCTTCACAAAATATAACATTAATTTATATTTTTTATTTCTTATTCATTTGAAAAAATATATATTTGAACTGAAATTGATTTATATATATATATATATATATATATATGTTTATTCGGTTTATTTTAGTCTATTTATGTGTATTAAGTTTAGTTGGTTGATAAATCGGTCTTTACTTGCCAACCGAACCATAAACCAATTAAAAATTTAATATTGATCGATTGTTTTATAGTTATTTTGAAATTTTATATTGGAATTATAAAATGTGAGCTGATGTGGATTATATGCATTGTGCTCTTATCATAATCTGATTTTCGCGTACTCTTCTAAATTTACCTTCACATACAATTTTGTGTGTTCATGTAAGCATGTCTAAGAAGCAATGACGATTATGATTTCGGTTTACCTCTGATAATACCTAGAACAGTTATTCTGCCTTTTTGACATGTCCTCCGTAAAGATCTGATCTCTAAGGCTTGATAAATATCAAAATTGCACATTCAAAAATCCATCTTGAAACATCTTCTTCCTTCTCTCCACTGCTCTAATATGTGTTTTCTTTTCTTTAAGTCATATAATCATCACAGCCAATCCGTGACCACACCACCTCCCGCGACTCAACTCTGTCATCACTGCCATAGCTCACCATGACCCTATCACCACTTCTCCACCGTTCTACAACAACTTTCATTCGACTCATCTTGAAACTTTGGCATTTATTCACTTTTGTTGCTTTTTATAACTTTTAAAGCGCCATTTGATGCAGGACTCGTCATTTTC
>MU106580.1:90456-105639 GCA_012274485.2 Sinapis alba
CATCACAGCCAATCCGTGACCACACCACCTCCCGCGACTCAACTCTGTCATCACTGCCATAGCTCACCATGACCCTATCACCACTTCTCCACCGTTCTACAACAACTTTCATTCGACTCATCTTGAAACTTTGGCATTTATTCACTTTTGTTGCTTTTTATAACTTTTAAAGCGCCATTTGATGCAGGACTCGTCATTTTCTGCATTAATCCAGCATATCATTTCTTCTCTTTATGTTTCAATCTAAAGAAGATGATAGAAAAAATATTTAAGATTCCAACTTTTTAAAAATATATTATCTCCTACATTTTTGTTTCTTCTTCTTACCTGAGATATGTGAGCAAAATCATCAGACTGAGGACTGAGAAGTAATTTTAACAATCAAGTTATTTTATTTCTTCAAATGTACATTAGAACATACTCAATTTAAGGTCATACTCGAAATTATAACAAAATCTTCAAGACAATGCAACTGTTGTTGCAATTATATTCACGTATAACACTTGATGGAACCATGAATCATTCAAGTTTAACTACTGATTATTAGAGTTCGTTAAATGAAAAAACTCATTCTAAATAACGTGTGAAAATACTCTTTGATGTTATTCATGTTGTACCTCAACTTCAGATAAATGTTTAATTTAGTTTTTTATTTTTTAATTGTAGATTTATTTATTGTTTATTTTTTTAAAAATTGTATCTTTACTTATTCTAGTTTTCTTGCTTTTATATCAAATGATAATATTATGATAGATGTTTAATGTAATATTTCTATTTCTTATATTATAAATTTACTTATTATTTATATTTTCTTATATTGTATATTTACTTAATAATTATTTTTGTTTCTTATATTGTAATATTTCTATTTCTTATATTATATATTTACTTATTATTTATATTTTTTTATATTGTATATTAACTTTTTATATCAAATGATAATATTGTGATAGATATTTAATGTAATATTTCTATTTCTATTTCTTATATTGTATATTTACTTATTGTTTATATTTTTTTATATTGTATATTTACTTAATAATTATTTTTGTTTTTAATAATGTCACATGACTTCTTTTGGAATAAAGATTTTATACTGATGTGGACACTTCCTGAAGCCTCAAATAGTCCATTTTATTAGTATACTTTTATATCAATGATAATATTATGATAGATGTTTAATATAATATTTCTATTTCTTATATTGTATATTTATTTATTATTTGTATTATTTATATTGTATATTTAATTTTTTTTATTGAATGATAATATTGTGATAGATGTTTAATGCAATATTTATATTTCTTATATTGTATATTTACTTATTATTTATATTTTCATATATTATATATTTACTTATTAATTATTTTTATTTCTTATATTGTAATATTTCTATTTCTTATCTTGTATATTTATTTATTATTTATATTTTATTATATTGTATATTTACTTTTTATATCAAATGAAAATATTGTGATATATGTTTAATGTAATATTTCTATTTCTTATATTGTATATTTACTTATTATTTATATTTTTTTATATTGTATATTTACTTATTAATTATTTTTATTTCTTATATTGTAATATTTTTATTTCTTATCTTGTATATTTACTTATTATTTATATTTTCTTATATTGTATATTTACTTTTTAAATCAAATGATAATATTGTGATATATGTTTAATGTAATATTTCTATTTCTTATATTGTATATTTACTTATTATTTATATTTTATTATATTGTATATTTACTTTTTATATCAAATGATAATATTGTGATAAATGTTATTGTAATATTTCTATTTCCTATGTTGTATATTTACTTATTATTTATATTTCTTTATATTGTATATTTCCTTATATTGTATATTTACTTATTAGTTATTTTTATGTTTTTAATAATAATGTCACATGACTTTTTTGAGAGAAAAAATTATGATATTAATGTATTATTTCTATTTCTTATGTTGTATATTTACTTATTATTTATATTTCCTTATATTTTATATTTCATTTTTAATTATTTTTTGTGTTTTTAATTATAATGCCACGTGACTTTTTTTGAGAAAAAAATTTACGATGATGTGGACGCTCTCTGGAGCCAAGGATAGTCCCTTTTAATAGTATAGACTAGTGATCAACCCGCCCTACGGGCGGAGTATGCAAATAAATAGAAAATATTATATTTTAAATATTTAGTTTATTCTTCACAAAATATAACATTAATTTATATTTTTTTATTTCTTATTCTTTTGAAAAATATATATATTTGTTTCTTCTTTTTACCTGAGATAGCTGAGCAGAATCATCAAACTAAGGACTGAGAAGTAGTTTTAACAATCAAGTTCTTTTATCACTTCAAATATACATTAGATCAGACTCAATTTAAGGTTATACTCGAAATTACAACAAAATCTTCAAGACAATGCAACTGTTGTTGCAATTATGTTCACGTATAACACTTGATGGAACCATGAATCATTCAAGTTTGACTACTGATTATTAGAATTCGCTAAATGAAAAACTCATTCTAAATAACGTGTGAAAATATACTCAATGGTGTTATTTATGTTGTACCTCAACTTCAGATAAATGTTTAATTTAGTTTTTTCATTTTTTAATTATAGATTTATTTATTGTTTATTTTTTAAAATTGTATCTTTACTTATTCTAGTTTTCTTGCTTTTATATCAAATGATAATATTGTGATAGATGTTTAATATAATATTTCTATTTCATATATTGTAATTTTACTTATTATTTATATTGTCTTATATTATATATTTATTTATTAATTATTTTTGTTTCTTATATTGAAATATTTCTATTTCTTATATTGTATATTTACTTATTATTTATATTTTTTTATATTGTATATTAACTTTTTATATCAAATGATAATATTGTGATAGATGTTTAATGTAATATTTCTATTTCTTATATTGTATATTTACTTATTATTTATATTTTCTTATATTGTATTTAATTATTAATTATTTTTTGTTTTTAATAATAATGTCACATGACTTCTTTTAGAAGAAAGATTTTATACTGATGTGGACATTTTTTGAAGCCTCAAATAATCCATTTTATTAGTATACTTTTATATCAATAATAATATTGTGATAGATGTTTAATATAATATTTATATTTCTTATATTGTATATTTATTTATTATTTATATTGTATATTTAATTTTTATATTGAATAATAATATTGTGATAGATGTTTAATGCAATATTTATATTTCTTATATTGTATATTTACTTATTTTTTTTTATATTGTAATATTTCTATTTCTTATCTTGTATATTTATTTATTATTTATATTTATTATATTGTATATTTACTTTTTATATCAAATGATAATATTGTGATATATGTTTAATGTAATATTTCTATTTCTTATATTGTATATCTACTTATAATTTATATTTTTTTTATATTGTATATTTACTTTTTATATCAAATGATAATATTGTGATAAATGTTAATGTAATATTTCTATTTCCTATGTTGTATATTTACTTATTATTTATATTTCCTTATATTGTATATTTCCTTATATTTTTTATGTTTTTAATAATAATGCCACATGGCTTTTTTAAGAAAAAAATTTACGATGATGTGGACGTTCCCTGGAGCCCATGATAGTCCCTTTTAATAGTATAGATTAAACGAACAAACTTAAGATCGAAGTTGGCCCATTATAGGGATTTGGCCCACTTACAAACTTACTATCTATACTAAATAATAGTTTCAATCTTCACAACCGACCTTAGCTCAGTTGGTAGAGCGGAAGACTGTAGTGGGTTATCCCAAAGAAATCTTTAGGTCGCTGGTTCGATTCCGGCAGGTCGGATATTCTCTTTTCTTTCTCCTTTTTATTTATATCTATGGGACCCACATCGATCTGTTGCTTCTCATTCAACTCGCGTGCCTAAACCGTTGATTAACCCAGACGTTATCTTCGCGTAACAGATCACTAAACTATTTCTTAAAATTACCGAATCAGCCCCAAACTTCCCGGGGACGTTTCAATATTTGATATTTTCTTCTCACCTTTACAGCTTCGTCTCACTTGTATACAATCTCAAAAGCTCGAGAAAGCACACTTGAGAAAGAAAAAAAAACAAAACGAAAATGGAGAAACTGACTTTCCTCTCCCTTCTGTTACACTTCGTCGTCTTCATCGCTAGCACATCTCAGTCATCTTCTTTCATATTGCATGATCGCAGCTTCGAGATACCGAGCCTACCTTCATCCCGAGCCGAGAAGCTGATCCGAGAGCTAAACCTTTTTCCAAATCTGGATGTGAACGTGATCGAAGTCGATGATTCGACTCTCACTTCCGAGGAGCTACCTTCCATCGTCGAACGGAGATTCATATTCCCAAATATTCTTGCGGATGTCGTACCTTCCCTCGAGGATTTAGGTCATCATGCTGGTTACTACAAGCTCCCCAAATCTCAAGGCGCAAGGTTTATTATCTAATCCTGAACCTTACTCACACCGGCTCGTGTACGGACGATACATTAGTATCTGATTTGTTATATGCTTCATTCGTGATTTGCAGCTAGACGTAGCTAATATGAATGTTTTGTTCACCTGTTTGCTTTGTGGGTGTTTAGGATGTTTTACTTCTTCTTCGAGTCACGTAGCAAGAAGGATGCTCCGCTTGTGATTTGGTTGACGGGAGGGCCTGGATGTAGCAGTGAATTGGCTATGTTCTATGAGAATGGTCCTTTCAAACTCAATAAGAACATGTCTCTTGCTTGGAATGAGTATGGATGGGACCAGGTATTACCTTAGAATCAGGACCGTCTCAGTTTAATTTTAGACCATGTTCAAAAACATTATCGATATATTTAATAATGTAATAAAATAGTTTTAACTTATGTATATATGTTTAATGTTTTTAAAACTATTATATGCTCTAAATCTAGATATATATCTAAAATTTTAAAGTTTAAAACTATAATTTATATACTTTTTAATTTGAACCATGTTCGACTGCTCCAATTGCACATGCTATTAGACGGTCATGCTTAGAATGTATGATCCTTTTAAATTTGTCTTATCCCTGGTCCTAAACTATCATTATATATCTTGCAGGCTTCCAATCTCTTGTATGTTGACCAGCCTGTTGGAACTGGTTTCAGCTACACCAGTGACAAAACTGATATCCGTCATGACCAAACCGGAGTTAGCGATGATCTCTATGATTTTCTGCAGGTCTGCCACTCGTTATTATCAAACTTGCATCCAAGATTTGACTTGGATAAAACCTCTTTTAGAGTGCTCTGGTTTATAATGATTCCTCATGTTACCTCAGGCTTTCTTTGCGGAGCACCCTAAGCTGGCAAATAAGGACTTTTACATAACTGGAGAGTCATATGCTGGGCATTACATTCCTGCTCTTGCTTCCCGAGTCCATAGAGGAAACAAGGCTAATGAGGGAATTCATGTTAACCTTAAGGCATGAGACTGTTTCCCTTTTTTTGTTTCTCTTTCACTTAAGGTTTGGTACTCACAGCTATAGTTTTGCAGGGATTCGCCATTGGAAATGGGCTTACAGATCCTGCATTTCAATACCCAGCCTATCCTGACTATGCGTTTCAAATGGGTTTAATTACTCAAAAAGAGCATGATCGTTTAACAAAGATTGTCCCACTCTGCGAACTATCAATTAAGATTTGTGGTACTTCCTCTGATTTTCATGTTCAAGTTATGTCTTTTAGTTTCTCCATGTGTTTCGATGGATCCTAAATGATCTTGTTTTTTTTTTTTTTGTTTGGGGGTTTTCAGGAACTGATGGAACAACTTCCTGTTTGGCGTCATATCTTGTTTGCAACACCTTGTTCAGCGGTGTAATAAATCATGCTCATGGAGTTAACGTAAGGCCAAAATAACTGTTTAACTTTCGTTACTAATTGGATTTGCATATAATATTGTTTTTGACAACATCATGTGAATAAATGAAACCCTGAAGAAACCATTTATATCCATTAGAGAAGCAATCACTTTTATAAAAGCAATTTTGTTTATTCTTTCTAATTTAAAGTAGTGATAACTTGGCGCACTTCTTGTGTAGTATTATGACATCAGGAAGAAGTGCGAGGGAAGTTTGTGCTACGACTTCTCAGACATGGAGAAATTCTTGAATCTGAACTCGGTGAGAAAGTCGCTTGGTGTTGGGGAGATAGAGTTTGTGTCCTGTAGTACAAGTGTCTATCAGGCAATGCAACAAGACTTGATGAGGAATCTCGAGGTTGGAATTCCTGCGCTCTTGGAAGATGGAATCAACCTTCTTGTGTATGCTGGAGAATATGATCTTATATGCAACTGGCTTGGTGAGTTCCAAAAACATAACATAATCAAATCCATACGCTAAAAAAATGATCTCCATTTTGTGATACTATTGCACATGATATCTTGAATTTGGAACAGGTAACTCGAGGTGGGTGAATGCAATGGAGTGGTCAGGGAAAGAGAACTTTAAGGCGGCTAAGGAAGTTTCCTTTGTGGTTGATGGTAAAGAAGCAGGCAAGTTAAAGAGTTATGAACAACTCAGTTTCCTCAAGGTCAGTCTTTTCTTACATAAAGCCAGTCTTTCTTTGTTTTATGCTGATTGTATGTTACTATAAAAAACAAAGAGTGTCGATTTAAACAAAAAAATAAACAGGTGCACAATGCGGGACACATGGTTCCAATGGACCAGCCAAAAGCTGCGTTGAAAATGTTGGAGGGATGGATGAAGAAGTCGTTTAGCGGAGGAGATGCTGTGGATACTACGACTACAGAAGGAGATGATATGGTTGCTCAGATGTAATTGCAGCAAACAAATAAACAGTGCAGACTGTATTGTGTGTAATTTACAGAGTGTAAACTCTTGACGTTTCCGTCTGTAATTTGATCTCTAAAGAAAACTATACGTAGGGGTTGTACAGTTTGTTAAACTCAAACTCTTGTGAACCAAGAAAGAAAAAGAAAATAAGATTAACCACCAGTACATTTACTACAGAATTTGATTCCAATTTGACACTGAAATCACATCAAACCGAATTCAACCAGAGCCTGGTTCGATGCCGTTAAACCAAGTACAATAGAACACTCTGACTTGTTTGGGCTCCCCACGTCTTCTATGTTAGGGGGAGTAAACAACACACCTCACTCACCATACAAACAAAAAGCTCAAGCAAAGGCAAAAACTCTGCGTTAAAGATTCATCTCAAGAGATTATCTTTGCCTACTGTTCATTACTGTGAATCTGTGATCATAAACAACATATATATCTTCTTTTTCAGGTTTTGCTGTTATTTGGGTTTCAGTTTCATGAAGCACAGAAAGTAATACATAAATAGAAACAGAATTACACTTGGCCAAAAAAAAAAAAAAAATTAAGTCTTTGGATTATTATACCATCTTCTAATGCAGATACAAGAGCTAGTGAAGGAGCTGATGGCGAATTCATGAAGGTAAACCGTAAGAACTCTCTCTGACTAATGCAGGATGATGCCACACTAATGCTGTCGTTTCATGAAAACTCCAGATTATGCTCTGTACAGAAGATATGATCCCACGTTCATTATGGGAAGCGGTTAACACAAGACAGACTGACCTGAAGAGAGTGAAAGTCTGTGATTTCCAGTTCCCATTGAGGTTCTTCTGCGTTGTTGCTTTCTTACATAAATCCGCTGCCTTGGATCTGCTTCTTATCTGGCTTGACAGGAGAAAAGATGATGATGTTCTGTACATTAAGAAACAAAAACAAAAACAGTAAAGAATTCAAAGCATGTCTTTTTAAGAAAAGCTTTTGGAATAAATGCAACCAGGTGTGTTTGCAGCTATGGCTCCAAACAGCGCTAATAAAAACACTTATTCTATAATGCAGACCAGGAGCGGTTCAACTGAAAGTTTCTACTAAGGACGAACAACAGAACAGCTTTGGAGTTGCTCAAGTTTCCTACATAAGTTGGCAATACACAAGAATGTAAAGTTGGGATCAAGAAACTTAAATCTAGTCACTTGGATAAACATCTAGAGTCATCAAATAGCTGATATGGCATCATACAATGGATTCAAACTAAAAGCTGATATGCATTGATGAACAATGATGCAATCTTCAGACCAACAACTGAAAAAAGAGTTGAGATTTCTAATGATCCAGACTCATCAAACATGGATTGGTCTTGTTTCCTGAGTTTTTCATCAATCTTCATCATCACTCTCATCACTAAAGTAACTAACTTTCTTCCCTGCAGCTTCCTTTCTCTTCCTCCTTCTCTCTTCTTCTTCCTCTGCTTCTCTCATTCTCAACCTCTCCCCAGCTTCATTATCAACCACAGAAGCCCAATTATCCTCACCAAACCCCTCCTCCGTCAATGCCGGCGGCGCCGAGTCCTCAGCCTCTCCTTCCTCCTCCCTCCGCCGCCCTCTTTTCTTCGGAGGCGGCGGTCTCTCCCTAGGACCCAGCTGATTCCTAGGACACTCGTACGAAAGATGCCCTTCGTCTCCACACTCGTAACACCGCGATTTATCCTTGTAAACTCTCTTCTTTATAAACTCCGAAGCTCTTCCGTTATCGGCGGCGATCGAAACCGTCAACTTACGGCCGTTAAGGATCTTCCCTTCCATGGAAGTTGCCGCTTCAGCCGCGTCTTTGCGGGAGACGTAGAGCACGAAGGCGACGCCGCGGGATCGGCGAGTCTGGCGATCCTTGAGGACGGTGACTCGAGCTACTTTTCCGAAAGTGGAGAAGAGCGTGTGGATGTCGGAGTTGGTGAGGGAGAAGTCGAGATTTGAGACGTAGAGTGTTGATTTGGAAGGGGCTAAGCCTCCTGATCCGGTGGGAGCTGATGATTTGGCGGAGGATGAAGGTTTTGTAGGGTGAGAAGGAGGTGCTGCGACGGAGGAATATCGATAGTAGAAAGTGTCGTCTTCTTCATCGTCGCTGTGGTGGTGAATCTTCTTCTTCTTCTTTGTCTGAACCATTCTCTTCTACTTTCTTCCACAGTGTGTTTGGTTCTTTTGCTATTCGAGTTTGAGTTTAGAACAACGCCGTCGTTTTCGCTGTCCGTGAGTCTTTTACTGTACGAAAGTAGACGGCTGTTTTGTTAAAGCCAAAGCCCAATGGTGTTTTATTCAATTGCATGAGATTTTTTATTAACAAAGATAGATGTCAGAGGCCCCTTCTATAAAGCCCATTACACATCTCGCTGCCCCCAACATGAAAATCTCGGTTGAATATTTTGTTTCTTTCATGTGTATCATTATCTTAACAATCTATATTATTAAAATAGAAGTACAAAATAAAAATATCCCTTAGTTTTTAAAGTTATTTACACTACTATGCCATTGACATATTTATTGAACATATAATTAAGTATATTTGTCTTTTTTTAGTTTAAATAATAAATTTAAGCATCTAATATCTTTTCATAATTTAGATAATAGATTTTTTTAACTGAATCGTAACTAAAATAGATTTTTCAATAGATTCTAATTAGATTTTGTATTAACATATTAATATTTTTCAATATTTATTCTTATTTTACAATAAAATAAAAATTCACACATCATAATCAATTTATATAATATAGAAATAAAATATAAAATAATCTATTCATAAACTATTGGTATAATGTTTTCATGTATATAAATCTAATTAGTTATAAATATTAAATTTGTTTATATGATACATTGTGATATAATAAACGATTAAAATCACAAAATATAATTATGTGAAGTAATAAATAAAAAAATCTATTTTAAAAATGTTATATTAACAATTATGTAATATATTTAAATTTACAAATATATATTATTCCATTTAGTACAATTATTGTTTAAAGTGAAAACAAATATTCAGACGATCGCATGTCAAATTCTATGAATAAATAATAACAGTGCATGATTATTTTTCTTTAACAAATTTATTTTAATATAAATTAATATAAAGTGAAAAAAAATATTTATACGGTCGTGGGTCAAGTTCTATGAATAACCAATAACAGTGCATGATTTTTTTAACAAATTTATTTTAATATAAATTATAATTCCAAATACTTTTATATATTTTGTCAATTTATAAATTTATTTTATTTATTTTTTAGGGGTGCTAAAATATTAGAATTGGAGAGAATGATGAGCCATCCCACACTATTTTAATTAGTATAATTAATTTAATTTTGTTTATAACTACAAAGTATATTATTCTATCTAAATGTATGACCAAATATTACAAATATATCATTTAGTACAAACTAAAACTAAAAACATAAAATAAATATCCGCGCGGTCGCGCGGATCAAGGTCTAGTTTTCACTTATAACCCATCACGATTTTGTTCCAGATGAATGATCACATGTTGTGCGGTTTTGATCAGTTGGGTTTCGATGATGTTCTTAGTTAGAAGAAACCATTTGGATGTTTATGTTGGGATGAAATTATGTTAATCCTAGTCTTAATAATAGAAGAGATTTTTACACTCAACAACCAGATGATGATCATTCACGCGGAATCAGTTCTTTATAGAACGCTTCAAAATTTATTCTCTAGATGGATGACAGAGGGAGAAGAAGAAGAAAAGATTGTGTTGTTACTCTAATATGAGCATTTAGAAGGAAAAAGAAAAACATTTAGAAGCATGGGTGTCTAGTGTTTTTGTTATGAATTTCCTATGTATTACACTAGGCCCAAAAATGCTAGATTATATATTTTTTTGTTATAATAAATTCATATAATAATATAATACGCATGTACAGAGTATAATATATAATCTTCTTTCCCTCTCGAACGAATCCGTGAAACGTACTATGCATGTAATTGTGTGTTGATAACTATGCATATTTAAAGAAAAGAAAATGAATATTGACCGGGAGACCAGTGGTAGGAGAAGGGTTCAGAATGTCACCATATTATAGATTCGATTTATTTGCTATGCGAAATTAAGTCATATTTTTTTGGTTATTTTACACTGATATGTATTATTGTTTTTCGGTCCATTTGAATATCCGGAAAATGGTCTATCTGTGGGCTGCACTTTTCACCTAAAGATTAAGTATGTACTAGATTCTGACCCGCCCTTTGAAAGGGCGGATATAATTTTTGTTTTAATTTTTTTTTAGAAACTTAATTTTTATATTTGTGTTTTTAGTAATTATATTGTTAACTAATATTAATTTAATTTGATATAATTTTTGGTAACTATATTAAATATGTCAAGTTGCATAGCTATATACTTATATACTTGTGTCATATGCATTTAGAAACTATTCTTAAACTTTTATTCATAAAGTTTGCAACATATTATATTTTCTTAGTAGTTACGTAACATAATTAGTCAAGAATACTCGTACCCCAAAAATCCGACTCAGAACGACTCGAAAATTAAAATTTCATACATAGTTTTTTTTTTAATCCGACTCGGATCCATGGTTGAACCGTTAAATCCAGTGACCTAAAATAAATCTGATTTGAAGTTTGTTTTTTCGGTTTTGTTATTGACAATTTACTTGTGATAAAACTGATCCAAATTCAACAGTTGACCTTCATCGTTGTGTAACAAAAGCTTTGCTAGATAGTATAATTGGCTTTGATAGTTTTTTCCTCGTGGTAACTGCTTTTGTAAATTTACGTGGGAACTGCTTTTGTAATATATATATATATAACTGCTTACGTGGTTAGTGGTTAGAGAAGAGATATATTTAGATGCAGTTATAAAATATCATGTTTATTTCGTAAATAGTTCCTATGAAAAGAAAAACAGTTGGACTAAACATTTATTAATAGGTCAAAAATCAGGAATGATCCTGTTTTAATAGAATAGACTAGATTTTGACCCGCCCTTTTAAAGAGCGGGTATATTTTTTGTTTCTTTTGAGAAAATTTAATTTTTATATTTGTGTTATTTTTTGTAATCATATTTATATTTAATATTAATTTAATTTAATATAATTTAATATAATTTTTAGTAACTATATTAAATATGTCAGAAATTATTTTTAAATTTTATTCCTAAAGTTTGTAATATATTATGTTTTTTAGTAGTTACCTAACATAATTAGTTAAGAATATTCGTACCTAAAAAACTCGATTTGGAATCGACGTCTCATATTATGTTAGATATGGACTATATACTCAAATAGTTCTTAAAGTGTTATATCAAAAAATCAATATCAAATCCAACCCGCACCGAAAATCAATCATTTTTTTTTGAAAAATGTTTAATTTTTTTTAAATATTTTTGTTAAATATATATATATAGCTTAATATGGTCTTCACTAACTTTAAGTAAAATCACATTTGATAAATATTTTTAATCGAATAACATATTTAAAATTCGATTTTTAATTAAATAACATATTTAAAATTCGTTAAACTAAAATCCGTAGAATATATTTTATAAATAATACTTCCATAATAATATCAAATACACATCTATACTATTATTTACGAAGTGAATTTGATGAGTTGTCAAGCTCTCCATAATTTTAGGTTTAGTCATATTTTATACTTAAATATTAATTTTAATAAATAATTTTAGTGATTTAGCTGATAATTTATCTTTATCTTGAAAATAATTAAAAAAAAATCTAACAATAATATCATAGTTACTTTATATTATCTTTATGCTTAATTATTAATATTAATAAATAATTTTAGTAATTTAGTAGATAATTATCATTATTTTAAGAATAATTAAAAAAATAATGATAATATCATACTTAAATTTATATTATTTATTTTAGTAATATTAATATTATATATGTTAATATTATATTTCGTTTAGTAATATTAAACCAAACTTATGTTAATATATATCATATAAGATATAATGGTTCATCTATTTAAAAAAAAAATTAGGACAATCAAAATCACTAACAGTGATAATTTCTGGAAAAAAAATTGGTAAGTAATTCAAAAATATTTATAACATTATTTACAAAGTGTTTTTTCTCTCTCATAATAAAAGTTAAAACATTTGAATCTTTATTACCATTAATAAATAATTATATTATATTTGCTAATATAAAAACAAATTTCATTAATTAGATAATCATTATTATCTAAAAAGATTCTATATTATGTTATCTAATTTTTTTACATCATAATATTTTTACAAAAAATATAAATCCATGCATATATAGTTTTATGTATATATGAATGTTTAAAAAACACAAACGACAATATCATAATTAAATTTATATTATACTTATTATTCCCTCCGTTTCAAATTAGATGTCGTTCTGGAGTAGAATTTTTGTTTCAAAATAAGTGTCGTTTTTGGTTTTCAATGCAAAATTTATTGGTAATATTATCTATATTATTTTTCTATTGGTTGATATATGGTTAGATGTATTGGTAATAGTGTTTTTATTTTGAAAATATGTAAAATTAAATGTTTCCTTAATCTATGTGCATAAACCTAGAACGACAACTAATATGAAACGGAGGGAGTATAATACTGTAAAATATTATATATATATATTATATTTGGTTTAGTAACATTAAACCAGTTCTATTTTAATATGTATATATCATAAGATACAACGAACTTCTATTTTTTAAAATAATAATTTTAGGACACTCAAAAGTACTCATTGTGATAAATTTTTTAAAAAATTGGCAAATAATTCAAAAATATTTATAATATTGTTTGGGAAGTTATTTTTTTATCTCACGTTAAAATTAAAGTGTTTAAGATCTTTATTACCCTTAATAAATAATTATATTAGCTTTGTTAATATATTACCCATACATTAAAAAGTATTTCATTAATTTGATAATCAACATTATCTTAAAAAATTTTATATTATGTCATCCAAAATTTTTTTATATCATAATATTTTAAAATAAATATAAAACTCATGTACATAGTTTTATGTATATATGAATGTTTTCAAGTTTATTTACATAATAAAATATATTTTATTAAAATAGAAAAACTTTATCATATAGAATTGTTTTAATATTTATTAATTATTAAATATTTCAAAAGCATGAAATAATTTATTCTAATGGTTTTTGAATTGATAATAAATCTATTTACATTTTTTTGTAAAATTATTAAGCCCGCAAGTGCGGGCAAAACACCTAGTTAAAAATATACTCAGAGTTTAAATTAGATATTGGCCATATAATTAGATACCAAATAAAAGATGGTTACATTATATATTTAAATCTTATTTTCTAGGGAATTGAGATGCAATTTTAAAATATGTTGATTCAAATAATTATTAACTGACGATTACATATTTTGGTTTTTGTTTGATTAAATAAGATATTTAGATGTAAATAGAAAAAGTGAATCCCGATTATTATGCTGAAGTGGTGGTTACATCCACAATATATAATTCGATGCAGTTAGTATTTTTTTTTAAGTATAAATAGTTAAAAATAATTAGTTGGACTAAACTTTTATCAATTAGTCATGTTCCTGTTTTAATAGAATAGATTTTTAATAAATCTGGTTAAACCCTTTTAGTAAAAAAAAAAATGAATGTGGCCGTCCAAACAAAATTAATCTTTTTTTCCCATAATTAAACTTTTTTATTAAACCAAACCGGGGAAAAAACTGACAAGGAAAAATAATTAGAGAGAAGAAAAGTCTGGGAAATTAGAAGAACAACGCGTACAGATTGTCTTCCTTCGTACCTCTCAATTTTCTAGAGATTTAGATATTTTCTTTTTAACGGTGATCGGCGACGCACTGATTAGATTCGAACGAGGATTCGTAAACCCAGGTAGCTGAAAAACCCATCCATCATCTCCTTTCTCGACTTTGCTATCTAGATCTACTTCTTCCACACACCTAACTGTTTGATTCGTAGTTTCGATCTCTGTATATGCTGATACTCTCGCCGTTCAGCTGTAATTGGATGTTATCCTTCTCCGCTCATCGTTAGATCTTCGCTCGATGAGTGATGATTGACGATTGAACGTTTACCATGTCTTCTCCTGACTTGAATTCTATGTTCACTAGCTATCCCTTTGTTTGGAAATCGAGATTCATCGTCTCTAGCTCACGCATGTGTAAGGTTTTGAAATTTGGATTTTATCTACAGATAGCTTGATTGGAATGTGCTGAGGAACACTCATTTGGACTCTAACATGGGGATTTTCGATGATTTGCCTGTTCCTTCCGATAAAACTGTAAGTCCATTTTCTTCACTCCT
>MU106581.1:4123-26623 GCA_012274485.2 Sinapis alba
TGTTTCTGAAAAGGATGACTTTTTTGTTCATACTCCTAGAAAGACTATTGCTGAGGTGTTAGAATCGAAATTGGTGAAAAATCTATACTAATACTTTTGTTAACCTCTATCATTCTTGGTCACCATGTATAATGTTAATTAGTTGTTTCATTGGTTGTTGTAAATAGGTGGAGAAGTGTATTGTCATGGCTTCAGTTGCAGAAATCGAATCCGATATGGGTTGGTATTATTTGAGCTGTAAGGTGTGTGCCAAAAAGGTATTGACAGTGCCTAATGACACTGTCAATGATGATAATGAGGAAAATATGGTTTCTCATAACTACTAATGTGCCAAAGGCAAGACTTACACTCCTAAGCTCTTGTGAAGGTTTGAATTCTCTAGCTGATAACCGTCATGTCATATATATATCTATACATATATATATACTTAGTGAATGGCTTAAATTTATATATGGTTAGGTACAAATTGCATTTGGTTATGCTTGACAATACAGCTAATTGCAAGTTCCTCCTATTTGATAATCTTGCTCTCCAACTATTCCACACACCATGCATTGAGCTTACTGGTCCAATAACTGATGAGGTTTGTTATTGCATATTGGTCTGTTTTATTGGAAATTAAAAAAATTACTGTACTAACAAATATGTTCGCATGGTTAAAGATTCAGAATCCTGATGTTTTGCCCCCCATTCTCAAGGATTTAGTGGGAAAAAACTTTTTTTTTTAAGATTGGAATTGAGAGGGAGAATTTCCTATATAAGCATGACACTTTTAAAGTTCTCAAGATCATCACAAACATTGCAATGATTAACGAGTTCGATTCCACTACATCTCCGGTGGTATAAGTTTAAATTAATTTTTTCCAATATTATAGAAAGATCTAACTATTTTAGTGATTCTAAGGTTTGTATTTGCGTGTATTAATAGGGGAGTGATAACACATGTGGAGGGTCATTATCATATCTTTATGATGCACCTGAGGTTAGTGATGAAAATGGATATCTATTACCAATATTAATAGGTGAGTGATAATTGAATGTCGTTCTTATTGTTTACATGGTTTATAAGCAGGGTTCTCTAATGTGTCATGGTGGTTCATCTAAGATTTCTGAGTCTAATGACTTAACACCAGCCAAGCGCATTAGACCACCAACATCATGCCTCTCTTCTTGATGGGCCTAGTTCGGGGTGCAGCCCATCTCCCACAATAAGCCCCCCCAAGTTTGCTAATGACGTAGTCGCTAGCGAAATGAGGCGTGGTTCATTAGGAAGGTAGCCTGGCCGAGAGGTCGACAACTCGCCTTGTCATAGGTTTTCCTTGGCTCCATTTTTCGCCGTACTGAGTGAGCATCACCTGGATCCGAAGAGACGGATAAGTGGTGGTGTTCTGCGTGGCTGGTTAACATTTCTGAGCGAGTGCGAGAAGGGGCGGTTTTGTTGGAGAAATGCGAGTAATCGAATGGGTGGTCTTTATCTCGCTTCCTGTTCTAGGGATGTCGAAGAGACGGCTCTTCTGATCGGAAGTCGAATTGTCGCACCGGGAAAGGGGATGCTTTTGACTGAGAGTTGAATCGTCGCATGGGGAAGAGGAATCGTCGCGGGTCATAGTCGGTTCCTGCTGCTTAGGGCCCATTTATAGGCCCATTTAGGCGTAATGATTGTGGTTGGGGCTTGCGCTTAACTTCCCTTATAAATATCGACTTCCTCGTGAGGTTTCCTCACTTCTTCACTCCTGCAGGTATTCTCTTTCTCTCTCTTCTCTCTACTTCTCTCTCTAGGTTTGTTCTCTTGCTTCCATAGTGATGGCCCCGAAGAGAAAGCTGACGCGCGAATAGAAGGGGAAGGCAGTTGTCAAAGGACCCGATCTCGCAAGGGGCATTCTGTCGTCTGTCGATGATCGATTGCACCGAGAGGCCTTGTCCGATATGGCAGGGCTGGATCTCGCGCAGCGTCGCCTGGTGGCGGATGCCGAGATGATGTTTCTCGGGGAACGAGAAGGGAACAGAGCACGAGAAGGTGTCTCGCTCGAGTCGGAGGCTGTGGTCTGTCCTCTGAGGAAGATGCAACCGGCTTTCGCTCACGGCCGTCTGTCGCCTGAAGGGTTCGTCGAGCTTCCGCCAATTCCTTCTGGATCAAGGCGCTCCCCTGATCTGAGTGACCGTATGGAGAAGCTGGTGGGGAAGGGCATGCGAAGGACTGGGGCGACGCCGTCGAGTGTTCAGGCTCTCCTCGAGCGGTGCGGTGCCGTCGGGGTCACCTATCTCATTCCGGCAGAGCATGAGAGGCTGTGGTCGCCCTCGATCGGGTACCAATGTGTGTACGAGGCATATTTCAGGGCGGATACGAAGCCTTGGTTCCCCATCCCGCGTCTCGTTACGTTTTACATATCGAGACGGCAAGTCACGCTAAGCCAGTTCGTGAACGGTTCGTATCGCATAGCTGTGGCATTGATGGTTCTGTCAGCTGAGATTGATATCTCGCTGAATGTTCGGGCCTTCGAGGAGCTCACGTCGGTGAAGGCTTTGAGAGGGGGGCTTTTTGAAATAAGGATGAGGCCGAACTACAACATCATCACCGATCACCCGAACAAAACACAAAAATGGAAGAAGAACTATTTCTACGTCAAGGCCGACGAGTTCGCGGTGGCTTGGGGTTCGGAAATTGGTAGAGATCGATCGTAGTGTCTCGTATCTCGATTAAGTTTTTAACCCTTGATTCTCTGTTTCGCAGCTGATCACCCGAAGACTCTCGACTATCCCGAAGGATTCTTCGATAGCGCGCGCGCGATTGCCTGCCTAAGCCATAGTCGTTGGCCTGACATAAGCAAGAACAGAGTGCGGAGGGCCCTAGAACGCATCTCGCGAGGTATTCCCCATTTCGCTGTCCTTAATCTTATTTCTAGTGCATATCCCGAGTCTTTACTTTGTTGTTTTATGTCGTGCAGTGGACTGGGATTCACGGGTTACAGTTATAAAGAAAGACGGAGGAAAGCGTCTCGCACTATTCACATCTCGTCAGCAGGCTCGAGTCAACAAAGCGAGGAGGATGGACAGCATGATCGACCTTAGTGACCTGATCGACGATGAGCTGGACAACCATCAGGCCAACCCCATGTCGATCCTCAATGACATGGATCTCAGGGGTGCATCAGGGGACGGTCCGCAGGGCGACATCTCGGCGGAAGAAGAGAAGCCCTTCGTTGATGTAGCCTTGGGGACCCAGCAGAGGGGCGCCAAGAGGCCTAGCCGAGGTGGCGACAACACTGCACCGTCCGACGAGCCTCCCAGGAAGAGGAAGGAGAAGTCGACGGGGGCGACGGCGGCCGAGATACAAATTATCTCGCTAGACGGTTCGGCTTCTCGCTCGAGAGAGTCAGAAGCCTCTTTAGAAAGTGGCGGCTCTCTGGCCGCTCGGTCTCTCGATCAAGGCGGCCAAACTGATGGGGCCGATGATCAGATCGTGGATCCACCGATCGGGGGGTCACCGTTGCTTCGAAGCCCGTCTCCGGTGCAAGGCGCACGAACGCCTGAAGGGGCGTTATTGACTAAGGATCCCTCCGTCGATCCAGTATCTTTCATGCACTCCGGAAACTCATTTCTCGTCGAAGATCGGGGGCGTGTGCCGAGCTGGTCAGGCAGATCAAGGGTGAGTCGTTCGATTTTCCCGCTGTCGCCGACCTTACCTTCAGCGACCTTTACGAGAAGGCCGCGCAAAATCAACTGTCGGTAAGTCGCATTTCGGAATTTTCTTTTTCTCGTCTTCTTCTTCTCTTTCTTATTTATTTATTATTCTTTTTTTTTTTTGCAGTGCATAGGAAGCTCAAACCTCCTCATTGCGAAGTACGAGGGGGAGCTGAGAAGCACTCTCGTCCAACTGGGGCGCGCGCAGGAGATCGCGCAGGAGAAGGACCGCTCTCTCGTCTGCAAGGGAGAGGAGCTGAAGGCCGCCAAGAGGGCGCTTCACAAGGCCGAATCTCGCGCGGCCAAGCGGAAGAGGAAGGCGAAGGCGAAGATCTCGGCGCTGAAACTCGAGCTCGAGGCGGCTCGTCGTTCCAACGAGGAACTTAGAGAGGAGAACGCTGCGATCCAGCGAGAGAAGGAGGTACTTGACCGGGAGAAGGCTACTCTGGTTCTTGAGGCTGCCAAGGAAGCGACTCGCCTGAGGGAGTCCAGGCGTTCTTCGGTCGAGAGGGAGAGGAAGCGGGTTGAGGCCGCGATGATCGAAAAATGTGATCGCCGCTTTGCCAATATCCGCGACTACCAGGTTCGTAGGCAGGCCTACGAAGATAAGTGCCTCCTCTATGCGCAAGCATTTGGCACGAGGAAATGCCTCCAAAAGCTGCTTTCTCGCAACGAAGCGCTGACCCAGGGCACGGTTTCTTTTTTCGAGGGTAAGGAGCGGAAACTAAAAGCCGATGCTGACGCTCAGTGGGTCGGAGGGATCCCCGAAACAGATCTGTCCTTGTCCCCCCTTGCCCTCTTACCGCAGGCTTCTCGCGACGCTGAGCGATCCGCGTCGAGTTCGGAGGGTCAGTCCGTCGATCAAACGGGGATTGATGCGGCAGGGAGTCAGAAGGGGATCGACGCAGCAGAAGGCCAGGGCCCGGACGCGTCTAGGGCTGGAGCGGAGGATCCTTCAGATTGAAGGATTTTAATCTTGTTGTTATGTCGCTCTCCTTGTATTTCTTTCTTTTCCTTTTTTTTTTTTTGCGCCTCTAGCTTGTAGAAGGTTTGGTTGTATTTGGGGCCGCTGTGCTCTTTTCCTTCTTGTTGTCTGTTGTCAGGATTTTACTCGTTTCAATCATGTACCAAATTTTTTTGTGGTTTACCCTTAATCCGATCTCGCATTCTTTCCTCTCGCAATCTGTCCGTATCTTTTTTTTTTTTTTTATCTCGCATAGTGTTAAAAGTGGCCTCAGCGCATTTACTCGGCGGCATTGTCTCGGAGAGACCATCCGACGGAGGTGGTTATTCGATTCTGATCATTCTGTTAACCCAAGTATGAGTGGCCGAAAGGCGCGTTTACTTGACTTTAGAAAGTAGCTTGTGATTCGAAGCGATTTCATTAACTTCAAAGGTTGTTTCTATGTGGCAACAAAAGATAGGATCTAAAGAGCGAAGGTTCACTGTCGATTCGGAAGTAACCCTGCGATGTTTTAGTCGGCCAACATGTTCGAGGGTTATCCTAGGACGGCGAATCGTCTTTTGGTCAGTTACTCGCGTAGGCGAGTTCCGACTTTCCCCGTGTTGACTGGTTTGATCAGGACTCAGTCGATCGAGTGGCGAGTACCAGTATGTCGTCCGCGTGGGAGACGTTGGTATCGACTAGCGTGCGCTCCTGTTTCCCAATCCGCGTCAAGTCGAGTGAAAGTGGCCTTGGCGCATTTACTCGCTTGTGGGGGGGGGATATGGTGTATGATGAGGTTGTAACTGCACCGGTGAAGGCTGCCTACGTACCCCGGAAGAGATCAAGTCACTCATAGTTCTTTTGGTGCGGGGTAAAAGTGGCTTCAGCGCATTTACCCGCGTTCTTGTGACCATACCGTCGGAAGTCACTAGTTTATTTTTTTTTTTGGTGGACCGAGTAAAAGTGGCCTTGGCGCATTTACTCGTTCCCTTTTTTTTTTTTTTTTTTGGTGGAAACGCAGGGAACTGGCATCGCACCGTCATTCTTTAGAATAGTATTTCTTGAGGTTTTTTGCGTTCCACGCGCGTGGGACGGCTTCTCCTTTCGATGTTTCGAGGCGATAGACTCCGGTCAGCACTACTTGTGTTACCTTGTAGGGGCCTCCCCAGTTGGTGCCGAGTTTTCCGGCTTTCCATGTCTTCGTGTTTTCGAACACCTTACGCAACACCAAGTCGCCGAGATTGAGTTGTCGCGGCATGACGTTCTTGTTGTAGTAGTTTTCGATTTGATTTTGATAGTTTTGAATGCGAAGTAGGGCCTGATCTCGCCTTTCTTCGATCTGATCGAGTGCGTCAAGCAGCATGTCGCGGTTAAGGCCGTCGAGATTCGGCATGGTCGAGCGTCGGAGACTGGTGACGTTTACCTCTTCGGGAGCCATGGCCTCGACTCCGTATGCGAGTGAGAAAGGAGTCGTCTTAGTGGATCCTCGCGGCGTTGTACGGTGCGACCATAACACGCCGTCTAGTTCATCGGCCCATAGCCTCTTCTTTAGGTCAAGTCGTTTCTTGATTCTGTCGATGATGATTTTGTTGGATGATTTGGCTTGACCGTTCCCTTGCGGATGTCGGGGCGTAGATGGGCTAAGGCGGATATGCCATCTTTCACAGAACTTTTTGAACTCGCCCGAGATGAATTGTGAACGGTTGTCCGTGACAATCTCGTAGGGCAAACCGTGGCGGCATATGATGTTTTTCCAGACAAAGTTTTGGACCTATTTGTCTGTCACGCGTACGAAGGACTCGGCCTCTATTCACTTGGTGAAATAATCGGTCAACACGAGGACGAAACGGCGTTGCCGCGAGGCGGGCATAGGTCCGATTATGTCCATCCCCCATCGCATAAAGAGGTAGGGGACGGTCGTCGTCCGCAGTAACTCGGTTGGGTGGTGAATGCTCGGCGCATGTCGCTGGCACATGTCACAGTGTCTTGCATACGATTCGAAGTCCGTGTTCATCGTCGGCCAGAAGAATCCAAGGTTCCTGATCTTTAGGGCGAGAGCTTGTCCTCCGGAATGGTTTCCCGCGGCTCCTTCGTGCGTGTCGGCAATGACGAGTCTAGTTACCTCACCTGCGATACATCGGAGAAGGACTTTAGTCGCCGTCCATCGATGGAGGTTGCCATCAATGACGACATATTTCGTGCTGTGCGCTTTAAGTCTTCTTGCCGCCCACTTCCCGGACGGCAGTTTATTATCGGCTACATAGTCGATTAGTTCCGCTCTCCAGTCAAGAGTCGGCTGGTCGCCAATGATTGGTTCTTGGGGCCGTATCTCGGTTTTGGGAGCTATTGTGAGGATCTTTTCCTCAGAGAGATTGATACTAGGGGTCTCAATACGGTGAATCGGGATGGGGCGCTTGACCTGGTCACGCAGTTTACTATCCAATGCTGCAAGAGCGTCTGCGCAGACGTTTTCTCCCCTGGGGACTTTTATGAGTTCGAAGAACTCAAACTTTTTGGCGAGATTCTGCACCAGTCGGAGGTAGGCATCCATCCTGTCGTTACGGGCATCATATTCGCCGCTGAATTGACTTGTGACGAGCTGGGAATCCGAATAAGCGCTGAGTCGTTTTGCTCGCACAGCTTTTGCTAACCGGAGTCCTGCTATTAAAGATTCATATTCTGCTTCGTTGTTTGATGCCGGGAAGTTGAAGCTAAAGGACTGTCTGATCAGTTCTCCGGTGGGCGATTGGAGCTGGACGCCCGCGCCTGATCCTTTAACCGTGGAAGACCCGTCGACATGGAGAACCCAATTCGGGCTGGGCAGGACGAGGTCCTGCTGGAGTTCAGGAGTCAATTCGACCAAGAAGTCGGCAAGCCCTTGGGACTTGGCTGCAGTCTTGTTCTTATATCTTATGTCGTGTTCACTGAGCTCAAAGGCCCATTTAGAGAGGCGTCCTGAATGATTGGTGTTCTGCATCACCGTCCGTAGCGGTTGGTCGGTTAGTATCACGATTGAGTGCGATTGGAAGTATGGGCGGAGCTTTCTCGCTGCCGTGATAACAGCGAGGGCCATCTTCTCGAGTGTTGGATACCGCGTCTCGGGATCCGTCATGTGCTTGCTTGTATTGAAAATTGGACGCTGTTCACCACGATCTTCTTTTATCAAGACGCCGCTTACGATGGTTGACGACACTGTGATGTAGAGAGATAGTATGTCGCCTTCCTCCGGTTTCGCCAAAACCGGGGGCGTCATAAGGTACTCTTTTAGTTGGACGAAAGCGCTTTCACATTTATCGTCCCATACAAATTTTTTGTTGCCCTTTAGCAGTTCGTAGAAGGGGAGACATTTGTCGGTCGACCGCAAAATAAAGCGATTGAGGGCTGCGATTCGGCCTGTTAGTCGTTGGACTTCTTTGCTGTTCTTTGGACTTGGGAGATCGAGGATCGCCGAGATTTGTTTTGGATTGGCCTCGATCCCTCGTTGGGTGACGATATATCCGAGGAATTCTCCTGACATTACGCCGAACGTGCATTTGGCGGGATTGAGTTTCATACCGTACTCGTTTAATGTTGCGAAGCATGTGTGCAGGTGCTCGAGATGGTCCGATGCTCGGAGCGATTTTACCAGCATGTCATCGATGTATACTTCCATCGAGATACCGAGCTTGTCGGCGAACATTCTATTGACGAGTGTCTGGTATATCGCGCCCGCGTTCTTTAGTCCGAATGGCATCACTTTGTAGCAATAGGTACCCGATCCGTATTGAAAGCTGTTTTCTGGCGGTCATCTAGGTGCATCAAGATCTGGTTGTAGCCGGAAAACGCGTCCATAAAGGTTAGTAACTCGTTTCCTGCTGTCGATTCGACCAACCGGTCGATATGGGGAAGCGGATAACTGTCCTTTGGACATGCCTTGTTCAGATCGGTGAAGTCGACGCATACACGCCATTTCCCATTCTTTTTCTTCACCACGACCGGGTTGGAAAGCCACTCCGGGTACCTTACTTCGGTTATCGATCTGGTGGTGAGTAATCGTTCCACTTCGTCGCTCACTGCCTTTGATTGTTCGTGGCCGAGCTTCCACCTTTTTTGGCGGATCGGTTTGTAGGTTGGATCTACGTTCAGCTCGTGCGATATGATGGCGAGGTTGATTCCTTTCATATCCGCGGTTGTCCATGCGAAAGTCGAGGAGTTCCTTTAAGAAATCTACAATGTCCCCTGGTAGTTCGGGGGTTAAGTGAGTCCCGACTCGTACTATCTTACTCGGGTCCGATCGGTCGATATGTACTTCAACAATTTCTTCCTTTTGGGGATAAATCCGTTCGATCGGCTTTGCTACCGCGTTGATGTGAGCCGTTGCTTGTTGGAGCTTGACCGTGGCGATTAAAAGATCTCGCGCAGCCTGTTGATCGCCGCGCAAGGTTTGGATTTTTCCTTCAGACCCTGGGAACTTAACACACTGGTGGTAAGTCAATGCTACCGCCTTCATGGAGTGTATCCAGGGTGTCCCCAGGATGACATTGTAATGAGCCTTGGCGCTTATCACGGAGAACTTTACCGTGCGAACAACTCCGCAGGCGTAGACTGGGAGGCGAATAGTGCCGAGCATTATCTTGGAAGAGCCGTTAAATCCGGTCAACGAACGGGTTGAGGGTTTCATATCGCACAGATCGATGCCCATTTTATCCAGCGTCTCTTGGAAGATAAGGTCAACGGAGCTGCCTGTGTCGATTAAAACCTTGGTAACGTTGCATCTCCTGATGCCTAACTCTACGAGGAGCGGGTCGTTATGGGGCGAGTGAACGCTGATGGCGTCTTCGGCCGAGAAAACGATTTGTGGATCGTCCTCGGATTTTAGGCACCACTTCTTGGACATGGTAACTTGGCGTCGGTAGTCCTTGATCGCGCGAACTGAATCCCCGCAGTGCGGTGACCCGCCCTTAATCACATTGATTTGCGGTTGTCGTTTGGATCTGTTTGATTCGATGCTGATCCGCGAATTGTTCTGAACCGCGAGATTCTTTAGATTGGTCGAGAAGATTTCTTAGGTCTGCGGGCTTTCGTTGCTTAGTGTGAGACGCAGGTCGTCGACTTTGGCGTTGAGTTTTTCCCGAAGGTCGGTGCTTGGGGGTCGTAGGTCGCGAGGTTCGGATTTCTTGCTCTTCGCCTTGTCGAGATGATCCCGAAGATCGGTTCCTCCGGTAGAGCGAGTAACTGGAACGATATGTCTATGCTTCGTCGAACCTAGTCGCTGACAGGCGCTGTCGGGCCTGCGGGTCAATTTCTCGCGTAAGTCAAAGTCCGGGGGCATTTCCTCGTCTGAGGACGTTTCTCGCTGTGCGAAAATGACCTCGACGCGTCGGCGATTGTGCGATTGATCTTCCTCTGCTGAGGCGTGTGCGTGCTTGTCTTCTTTCTCGCGTTTGTTAGTGGCGATGGCTTTGCCCTTACCTCGCGGTTCCCCTTTGGGTTTGCCCTCCTGAGCTTGTTGCATCTTCTTGGCTTTATTCGTGGTCCAGCTTTGGTTGTTCCTCTGGGTTTTGGGTTTCGGTGGCTGCACTTTCGTGTCGCCGCTACTGAACGATGCTAGCAGGGCCTCGAGAAGTTGTTTGCACTCCTTCGTCTCGTGGCCGCGAGTTTTATGGTACTCGCAGTATTTGCTGAGATCCACGGCGCTCAAGGACTTTGGTGCCGCGTCGGGTTTCGGTTCGGGCTCCCTCTCCCAAGTGTTCCAACCTTTCTCTCGCACAACTACTGCTGAGGCTGGTATGTCGTCCTCGTATAGGACGTAGACGAAACCCTTCTTTCGGTCCCCCTTGTCTGAAGATGCATGTTTTCTGGGCTCTTGTCTTATGTCGGCTGGTTTGGCTTGTGCTTGTTTCGAAGCGTTTTGCTTCTGTAAGATGGCCCGCGTGTCTTTTTCCATACGAATGAAGTTATGCGAGCGAGCGATTGCGTCCTGAAGGGAGGAAGTCGGATGGCGATATAGGTCGTCCCGAAATTTGGAATGGACCCACAGCGTGTTCATCAGAGCGTCGACAGCAATGTTGTCCGGGATATTGACCGTCGAGACAACAGCTTTGAATTTCTCCATGTAGTCGCGAAGACTCTGGTTCGATGTCTGAGACATCTGCCACAAGTCAGAAGCTGTGGCGCCTTGTCGCGTGAACATGATGTAGTGTTTTAAGAAGGCTGTCGATAAATCGTGAAAGCTATGGACAGAGTTTTCTGGAAGTCGCGAGAACCAGGTGAGGGCTGGTCCTGCTAGGCTTTCGACGAACAACTGGCAGTAGCCAGCTTCCTTTTCCTCGTCAGTGAAGTTCGCTCTCCCTAGGGCGATATTAAACGCCGTCATATGGTCCGTCGGGTCAGAACCGCCTGAGTAAGACGGGAGGCGGAGTTTGTCCGTCGTACGTAGCTTTACTTCGCTGATTTGTCGTGAGAACGGCGTTCGTGAGGTGGCGGCGAGGACTCGATCTATTTGTGGTGCCGAGCTGGTGACATGATGGATCTGAGAGGCCATCTCCTGAAGGGAAAGCTTAAGAGCGGCGATCTCGCGGACCGTCATAGCGTCCGCTCCGCCTTGTTCTTGGGGTATCGTCGGAGCCAGTCTGGTTTGCTCATGCGTTGTGTTGTTGAACGGCAGATCTGGGAGCTCTAAGGCTGGTTCTGCAATGCCGATTGTAGGGGTCGGGTTGCTGGTGGCTCCGTTAGTAGCGCCGAGAGCGGCGACGAGCGCAGCGAGCTGTATATTTGTCGCCTTCTGGACTTCTTCTTGCTGCGCGAGGCGCGCCATGACGGTGTCCATAAACTCGGTCGGGGCGAGAGGCGCGGGAGGTGGAGTTGGTTCCGGCTCGTCGCCGGAAGGAGAACTTGAATGACTCATGATGGGGTATTTTTTCCGAAAGGCCCCACGGTGGGCGCCAATTGTTTGATCCGAGTTCCGCCTAGGTGATTTTGCTTATAGTCGGGACTCGTCAGTGGGTTATTTTGGGGAAAATAAGTTTATTTCTTTGTCTCGGTTACAAGAGGAGGAATGAATATCCTTTACAAAAGTCGTTATCTCGGAAAGATGTTACAACAAGATCTGTAGGTCTATGAGTCTAGGTCCTGCCGTCCTCTTCCTTCAACCTCCATGTCCTCTTCTTATAGTTGCCTCCCCCCTTTCGCCCTAGGTCGGTCAACCTAATGGGCCATACTCGTGTTGGGCCGAGTTAAGAGCGTCGAAAGCCGCTTTCTCGCGCCGAGCTCTCTTACACTATTTAACTAAGAGGCGGTCTGGAGCCGAGCCGCCGAGCCGTCTTCCGACAGTCGCTGTCCGACTGTATTTCGTTAGAGTGGGTCAGGCTTCTCTTCTTGATGGGCCTAGTTCGGGGTGTAGCCCATCTCCCACACCTACTATAAAGGTTAAGAAGGAGAAGATCAAAGAAAGTGGCTAGAGTGAGACGTGGAGGAGAAGGACCATGGATTAGAGGCTTATTTCTGCAATATTTCTATATTATACAGTTTGGTGTAATTTATGGATTTAAGTTTTTTTTTTTTCATGTTGATTTGCTTTGTTGTTTCGGATTTTATATTTAATTTGAAGCCTCTACTCTTTATAATGTTGATTTACGTTATGAGTTCGTTATCAAAGTCGAGATTTTATGATATGCAGGTTCAAACATAATTGAATTTTGGCTTGGCCTTACGAGACATACAATATGTGTACAAATCTGAAACAGTATTTGAGTGACATACCTGTATCCGGATCAGACTGAAAATCATTCTCGCCGAAATCCCCAATCTTATCCTGACGTTTCCCCAAAGCCAGTGAGTCGGAGATGTATCTGTTAGATCATCAGAACAGGAGAAAGAATCAGTAATCGGAAATAATCGGTGGTAGGGATTAATAAGAAAGGGATACAATATGCTCAGTACAACAATTTTATTCTAACTTGTGTTGTCTTGGTGACTGCGTATGGAAAACACGCCTGAACCCTAATCCCAGAAAGTCCTGATTTGCTGGGGAAAGATAATGGTTCGATTAACTCAACAACAACATAGCCCATAGTACTTCTAACATTGAGACCAAATTTTCATAAAGCCCATTGTGGGTAATAAGATTGGGAATAATTTCTCTATTAATATATTGGGCTCTCCATCTATTATGTCCAGTAAAAAAAGTGATTATTTGCTTAATATGTTCATTAGAAAGGCCCAGCGTATGTTGGTTTATTAAGTTTACAATTTGTCCATTTCAATATTATAGTCTTGTGCAACTACAAAATTAAACCCATTTACTGATTCGATCATTGTGTATGTTCAAAACCAAATATTGTTGTAAGTAGTATCTTATTATATAAATTGGATGTGTTATTAATTTGAGTGGATGAAATTATATTTTAGCTTTTATTACTAAATTGTGAATATAAATATGTATAATTTGGGGTATTGATCTCATTTTTATGAAATGCAGCATTTTATCCCCATATAGTCCTATATTGTGGGAATAGCTATCTACATAAACAAATACATGTAAATATTGACAAAGTCTAACTTCCCTTTAGAATATTGGACCTATAATTTGGCATTACTGTATATTGTTTCGCCAATAATTTGGCATTAGTAGACAATATATAACGTTGATGCACAAATATCAAATAGTGCATTAGTAGACAGAATATTGGACCTATAATTTTGCAATCAATTTCCATAAATACTTTATGCATATAAAATACACACTTATATACATATAATGCATTAAAAATGTTTTAGAATATAGAAATTTAATATTTATTGTGGACGGAATGTATGGATCGTGATTGTCATTACGACCGCTTTTGGGCATGCATAATAGCTCCCACATTCCATATCAGTTTCGTTATGGAAATTTTGTTTCCGTAATTGGCGAAATAATAATATTAGACATTAATCTCTTATGTTGAATCTAAAATTGGTCGTTGAAGAAATTTCACCCAGTTAGCATACAATCATAGTTTTGCAGCTAAAGAGTTACATATCTGCTAGATATGAACAAAAACACCAAAAATAAAAGGTCAGAGAATAGTAATGAAGTACCTCAGGCGAAGAAGAGAAAGCAAGGTATAATTTTATGATTCCACAACACAATGTGAAGTTTGAATTTAAAATGAAAAACTTTATGCAATTAAATTGGTATATTGCACATTTTGTACCTTACAGTGAAACCCATACACGTTCAAGAAAATGTGGTTGCTTTGCAAGACATAACAAATACACAAGGAGATTGTTCAAGTTATGCAAGGTTTCAGAGGCGTCTTAAACTCCCCAAAAAACGTTAATTTCACTGTTTAGAACAGCAACCACATTCAACCCAAACAGGCTGCTCCAATTCTGTTCCAGAAAATAGACAGACATTACCAAGTCAAAGCGATGAAATTGTGATAGAATCAGCTAACCAAACAACAGGTACAACTAAATTTTAGTTTCAGCTAAATCACATACAATTTTGAAAACTATTTCTATAACATATTTCCGTTCCTATGGTTTTTAGATTCCATGATGACAACAATTGAGTAGTCTGGATATCCTCCAAAGAAGAGGACAAGTAGGGAAAAGAAATCATTTTTTCAGAAAAGTGCTGCAACTCTAACAGGAAACACTCAATTATCAAATACCACATGTGATTTAGCTGAAGGGACGTTGAAGTCACATAAAAAGATCACACAAGCAACATATGCTGATGAACCAGTTTCGATTCATCCTACACAGTATCCATTCACACAAGATCCACATTCCGTTCTAACTAATAGTCAAGGTCACATAGCTCTGTCATCAGCACCCCTATGTCTAGACTCTGATTCATCAGGTTGTATATTCAGTCTGACTTTTATAGTTAAGCTTGCCTATCAGTCTGGTTCTAATGTGATAATGTTTTTAAAGTACTAATGGGTTTTCAAATTTTATATGTATTGGTGGTTTCAGATGATTCTAATGAGTTATGGGATTGTTCGAGTAATGAAGGTGGGGAGATTCATTCTGACTCAGATACATGTGATGACAACAGTTCGGAAAAAGTGAGGCGTGAAGCACATTTGAAATTTGAGCTTGTGAACAAAGCTGAGAAGGCTTTTGCAGATATGATTGATCGTTTACAAAAGAAAGGCATGAATGCTTCTGTTGATGTAGCGATTTTATCCAACCAACCAAAAAGAGATAAACGTACGTGTCTGTGTTATTAATGTCTCGACCAGGTTATTAATTTATTATATTCTCAACACCTTAATAATAATGTGCATTCTTTTTTATTGTCATAATTTTGGCAGCCATTCTTGGTCAGATTCTCAAAAAGAAGACAGCAGTTTCAGTTTCTCTAGATACATTGGCCACATAACCAGAAGGAGATGAAGGTACATTCGATATACTATACGACCGACCTTTCAATATATTTTACGACCCGACCTTTGGTGCTGAGATTTATATGGCTACCTTATGAAGATATATATTTATTGTATACTGTTTTCACGCACAGACCATTTAGAAATGACTGAAAAATGTTTTTTTGGCCTAGGTTACAAGGTTCATGGTGATCTCACTTATAAATGCCCTAAATGTGAAGCTCTTTTTTGGTATAATGAGAGGGTTAGTAAGAGCAGGAATGCCAGAGTACCTGTATTCACTATGTGTTGTATGCGAGGAAAAATCAAGCTTCCTCTTCTAAAGGAACCACCTGCATTTCTCCAGGACCTTCTAACAAAGGATGATGCTATTAGTAAGCATTACCAAGAAAATATTAGGGCTCTAAACATGATGTTTTCTTTCACATCTCTGGGAGGAAAGATTGATAACTCTGTTAATATGGGTAAAGGTCCTAAGATTTTTAAACTTCATGGAGAGAATTTTCACTTATTGGTAGTGTGAAGCCGAAACCATCAGAATCTGCAAAGTTCTCACAGCTTTATATTCATGATACAGAAAACGAGTTCGTAATCGTTTATCAGCTTTGAGGTACCTAACATACATTTATTTCTGTTCAGGGCTTATAGTAATTAGCCTAGGCGTATGATTATGATAAACAACCTAATGTTTTTTATACTTTTCTTGGCAGCGGGGATTCTGTAAAAAGCAAGATAAGAGAAGATGTGGTTGAGGCAATAATGAACATGCTAAGGGTTTCTAATGTTCATGTGAAGACCTTCAGGAATGCAATGGACATATTTAATGATGAAGAGGAGCGGGAAGATTTGTCTCTGCTTCTCATTCACAGTCGCCTAAAAGATGGTCGTGTTTACAACCTGCCCACTTCTTCTGAAGTAGCTGCTTTAGTGGTTGGAGATTTTCATGAAAATATGGGCAAACGTGATATTATTTTGGAGAAGAATTCTGGAAAGCTGAAAAGGATCAATGAGTTGCATCCGTGCTATCTTCCACTTCAATATCCACTCATATTTCCTTATGGAGAAGATGGATTTCGTTTAGGTATCCAACATGGTTTCACGGGAATCAGCAGTAACAAAAAAACAAACATAAGTATGAGGGAGTTCTTTGCGTATTGGATTCAGGTTCGTGAGGTTGGGTCACATGCACTTCTACTATCAAGCCGTTTACTTCAACAGTTTCTGGTGGATGCTTATACTATGATCGAGAGACATCGTCTTCGGTATATTCAGAAAAATCAGTCAAACTTAAGGACATTGAAATTTAGGAAGTTTGTTGCTGCTGCAAATGATGGACATTCTGATGTGGCTATCGAAGGTAATCGTATTATCATTCCATCATCATTCACAGGTGGTCCAAGGTATATGCATCAGATGTATTTGGACACAATGTCTATATGCAAATATTTTGGGTTTCCAGATCTATTTATAACGTTCACGTGTAATCCTAAATGGCCTGAGATGACAAGGTATTTTAAAAAGTACAACCTCAAGTCGGAGGACAGACCAGATTTGTGTTGTAGACTTTTTAAAATCAAGCTTGACAGCTTGATGGATGATCTTACGAAGAAGCAGTTATTGGGGAAGACAGTTTCTGGTACGCCATGTTTATCTATATAGTGTCTATAATATGTAGGAAAATATATCTCATTACGTATTTCCAGAGATGTATTGAGACCCTCATTTTATGTAGTGTGCAGAGTAACTTTGCAGAATTGGGTGAAGTCTATGTAGATGTTGTTCTAATTGTTATTACACAAACGAACGTGTATGTTTTAAACGCTCATGTCTCATAATTATTATTCATATAGTATCTAACTTTCTAATTATTTCCTTGCAGCAATTTACACGATAGAGTTTCAGAAAAGAGGACTTCCACATGCTCATATTCTACTCTTCATGGACTCTAAGCACAAACTGCCAAATGCTGAAGATATTGATCGCATTATATCAGCCGAAATTCCTAATAAAGCCGACCAACCAAGATTATATGACGTTGTGAAGGACATGATGATTCATGGTCCATGTGGAAAGGTTAATAAAGATTCTCCATGTATGCAAGAAGGAAAGTGTACTAAGTTTTTTCCTCGGAAACATGTTGAGAAGACCACAGTTGATGATCAAGGGTATCCTGTTTATAGAAGAAGAGAAATGGGTCTTATGTTGAGAAGAAAGGTATTCAATGTGATAATCGGTTTGTGGTACCTTACAACAAGGAGTTATTACTTTCATACAACGCCCATATTAATGTGGAATGGTGTAATCAGCCGCGGTCTATAAAGTATTTATTTAAGTACATTAACAAAGGTCAAGACCGTGTTACAGGAACGGTTACTCAGAAATGTAATATTGAGGCTACTGTAGCAGGAACGAGTTCTAACATTACAGCTGCAGAAGGTGATACTACGGCAGCAGAAGGCGACACGACAGTTGCAAAGGGAGTGGAACCAACTATTGATGAAATAAAAAAAAAAACTATTTTGATGCAAGGTATGTTCAATATTATAGTCATGACAATTATATCGTTGTTGTTTTTTTTAAAAAAAAATGGTCTTAATTGGAGTATTTTTCTAATAGGTATCTATCTGCTTGCGAATCTACATGGAGGATTCTAGCTTTCCCAACGCAATACCGTTCTACACCTGTAGAGAAGCTCACATTTCATCTTGAGGGAGAACAACCAGTAGTTTACAAACATGGTGATTCTGTTGAGAGTGTAATGTCTCGAGTTTATCTTACGAAGACTATGTTCTTAGCTTGGTTCGACTGTTGTGAGATATATCCTGAAGCTTGAGAAATTACATACGCAGAAATGCCCACCAGATTTGTATACGATGGTAAGCAGAAGGTTTGGAATTTAAGAAAGAAAGGTTTTGCATTCGGAAGGTTGGCGCCTGTTTCTCCAAATTCTGGCCAACTTTACTATCTTAGGGTTCTGATTAACAAGGTAAAGGGTCCAAGATGCTACAATGATATCAAGACAAATAAAGGGATTATTCTACCAAGTTATGAAGAAGCATGTTATGAGCTGGGTCTGTTAGACGATGACAAAGAATACATTGAAGGACTAAAAGAATGTAGTTATTGGGCTTCCTGCAGGTATGTCCGTCACTTATTTGCAATGATGTTGTTGTCGTGTTCGCTATCTATGCCAAAACTGGTTTGGGAATCAACCAAGGATATTTTATCAGAAGATGTACTATACATGGAGAGGAAGAAGCGTAAATATCCAGGTGAATTATAATTCTTTTTTAAAAAAAAAATTGCATCTGTGCTCTTATATTACTATCTACTACTATTTGATATTTTTGTATCAGATCTTATTTTGAGCGAAGAAGAAGTGATGAATGCAACGTTAGTATTGATTGAAAAGATTCTACGTTCCAAGAATAGTTCACTGTCTAATTGGGATGCAATGCCAAAACCTGTGTATATTGATCAGTCATTTAATGACAACAACCTTTTACAAGGGGATCTCAACTACCCTAGGGAAGAACTGCGACTCCAAGACAACCAGTGGGTTCCGCAGTTGACAGATGAGAAAAAGTCAGTTTATGATCAGATTTTAGGCAGTGTGGGGAGTTGTAAAGGTGGAGTCTTTTTGTCTACGGGTTTGGAGGAACATGGAAAACATTTTTGTGGAATATTCTTTCAGCTGCACTGCGATCAAAGGGTGAAATTGTCCTTAACGTTGCATCTAGCGGTATTGCCTCTTTATTGCTGCCAGGTGGGAGGACCGCTCATTCAAGATTTGGAATCCCTATAAACCCACATGAGTTTTTTACTTGCAATATAGAACCTGGAAGCCACCAGGCTGAATTAGTTGGGAAGGCTTCTCTGATTATTTGGGACGAAGCACCTATGATGAGCAAACATTGCTTTGAGGCCTTGGATCGTAGTTTATGTGATATTATGAAGACTACTGATGAAGGCCTTTTGGTGGCAAAGTGGTGGTTTTTGGTGGCGCTTTCAGACAAATATTACCAGTTATTCCAAGGGGAAACAGAGCTGATATTGTTATGGCAACGCTTAACTCATCCTACTTATGGAAGCATTGCAAAGTATTACAGCTAACAAAGAATATGAGGCTTTTTTCAGAGCCAAATAGTCGAGAAGCTGAGGAGATTGAATAATTTTCAGACTGGATTTTGGATGTCGGTGACGGAAAGATTAATGAGCCAAATAGTGGGGAAACTATGATTGATATTCCTAAAGACCTGCTAATCACCACGTGCACTGATCCTATAGAGGCTATTGTGTATGAAGTTTATGGCAACACTTTCAAAGACTCCAAAGATCCTTTATTTTTTCAGGAAAGAGCTATGTTGTGTCCTACAAACGAAGATGTTGATATTATTAACAACTATATGCTTGATCGTCTATCAGGTAATCATATATGATCAGTATGTCATTAAGTTTCTGATTCCAGCTGTTATTCTACTTTAAGCAATTTGTGTTTACTTATATGTTTATCTGCCATAACTTTTTTTTATTAGGTGAGGAGCGGACTTATTTTAGTTCAGACAGTATTGACCCATCTGATAAGAAATCCAAGGATGATTCTATCTTCTCTCCTGAGTTTCTTAATAGTATGAAAACGTCAAGATTACCTAATCATGCTCTAAGGCTTAGGATTGGTACACCAGTGATGATATTAAGAAATCTGGATCGACAGAAGGTTTATGTAATGGAACAAGGTTGCATATTACTCAACTGGCAAAACATATTCTCGAAGCGAAAATCATCACGGGTAAGCGAGCTGGGGAAAGTTTTTTTTTACACAGAATCTTGATAGAGCCCTCAGATTCAAAGCTTCCTTTCAAAATGAGGCGAAGGTAATTTCCACTGAAAGTTGCATTTGCTATGACCATCAACAAAAGTCAGGGTCAAACATTATCTAATGTTGGACTGTTTCTACCCAGACCTGTGTTTTCACATGGTCAATTGTACGTAGCTGTGTCAAGGGTTAAGTCGAGAAAGGGATTAAAGATTTTGATAATTGATAAAGACGGAAAACCCCAAGAGTCAACCATGAATATAGTTTTTAAAGAAGTTTTCCAGAATCTGTTTCATAACTGCAATGAAGAATAGTTCTTATGTCTCTGTTCAGTTGTTGCGATTCTATCTCAGGTTTGTACTGTCTATCAAAAATTTGTTCTTGCATTTACTTCATGATTTGTCCTAAACTAGACGTTTTCCTAACATGTGTCACAGATTTCTGCGAAGTCTTTCTTTAACTCAATACTGGAGACAAGGTATATCAATCATAATTAATCAGCAGCTAGAGATAATTGTGCTAACATTAATATTCTTAATTTACTTTCACTATGCCTGGTTATGTATTTCAGTATGTTAATTTCCATTAAACTATATAGACCAGATTTTGCAAGGAAAATGAGAGAAGGAGCATGCAACAACAGCGGAGAACACTCTAGAAGTCTGTTTTGTTCCACCTATCCTACCAATCAACCTAAGCAAGACAATTATTTATTTCCAATATCTATGTTTTTGGACCCTTATCTTTTCATTCCTACCAGCTGTACTGCATTATTGTTATCATTTCCAGCCGTACCTTTCCATTCCTACCAGCCGTTCTGCAGGACAGTCTTCGAGTAGTTGCTCACATCGCAGTAGTTTGTTTTCTTCATGAGATGCATTAGTTTTCCCATTCCTGTTACAATTATATACAGGAAAGAAGTGGGAATCTAAAATTTTCTATAATATACAAAGCAATAAGAATGTTAGATTTTAAAAATTTAAATACTTCACTCACTTTTATCTACAGAGAAAATTAAAACTAAATTATTTAGTCCAACCCCTTATTAACATGTTTCAATTTATATATATATATAGTCCAGTCTATCCCAGTGCATTAAATAAACTCAGAAAAAGTTATGTATACTCTATAAATTAAGAGTGAAATATTCGTAGAACTTAATTTGAATTAACTGATTTTCATCTCTTAAGTGGAGAGCAATTCTTCTGCAATTTATTTGGAGGACATGTATTCCGTTATCCTTCTAAAAATAAAACTTTGGTTAGATTTTCGAATATAGGGAAATCATGTAAGAAAAAAGGTTAAGCAGGAAGGTAAGACATATAATATTTAAATAGAAATATGGTAAGCTAAAACATGAGTTATTGTAATTAAATCATAGGATTGTCTAGATACTTTAAAATTTATATTTTAACGATCCAAATGTATGGAATCTTACATGTTTGGCATATAAGATTGAACAATTGGTCAATTATATATATATATATATATATATAGTCCGGTCTATCGCAGTGCAAGCAACATAAAATGTTATGTATACTATATACAGTAAGAGATTTATCAACATAAAAGGTTTGATTTATTTGATTTACATTGATTGGGTGGAGAGCAATGCTTCCGCGATCTTTGTGGAGTACATGTATCCCTCTACCCTTCCATATATGAAAACTCGGTTTGCTTTTCACTTACCAAGAACCCAGTCAAAGAAGAAAGACAAGTTGTAAGAGTTAACTATTTAATTTAACAGGAAACTATATATATATTTAACATGATCTCACTGTAGTTATTGCATTTTTTTAGAAAACAAGGGCGGTAATTTTGGTACATTTAAAACAATCAATAGGAAAAATCAATTGTTGTTTAGATTCCGATACTAAATTGATCCCTACGGTAAATGTATATTCAATCATCTCGCCTTGATTGCCAATTTCTACAACAAAAAAAGGCATTTAAATATTATATTATTGGAAATATTTTGAGGAAGAATATTTTTCATCACTGTCAGTAATTACCAATTACGTGAAAATAGATTCTTCGATTAATTGTCTACTTGAAAAAACAAATTATATACATATATATATATATATATATATGTGTGTGTGTGGGTACGCTATTCAGACTAACCAACTCATTACAATAAAAAAAAAAAAACTGTTCTCATTTGTAATCGATTGTGTCTCGCAGAGATGATGTATGTTCCTACTTTGCTGGGTGACTTGAATTTTGACATCCGTAAACCTACAGTTTGTGTAACCCTCATAAGAAAATGGGTCACAATTACTGGTACAATGTTAAAGAAATCAGCCATGTTTTTTGTTGATCAGAAAGTAAGAAACGTTGGACAGATTTATGTCTCATAATTGTGATACTATTTATCTGACTATACTTTCTTTAAAACGGTTATCTCTTTGATTTAATATTTTCTACCATCTTTTTACAGGGAACTACAATAGAAGGAACTCTGTATGAAGGTTGGAAGCTTCAAATCATTTTACCATGGATGAAGGTGATTGGTTTGAAATTCGAGATTTCAAATTGATCCATGCTTCCGGTTTGATACATTTGAGCACGAACCAATATCATATTAAAATGACAAATTCGTCGATGATTTCAAAAATTCATCCAAAGACATATGGCAACTATTATTGTTTTGCCCACTTTCTCATCGTCTTACGTGGTCTTTCCCATCCAATGTACTC
>MU106581.1:31623-38662 GCA_012274485.2 Sinapis alba
CAAAGATCCATAATCACTAGTGTATAATAAAGAGTCTTGAACGGTGGCTTTGGTAGCAGCAGTATCTGAAAAAAATGTGATCCAACTGTTAAATCTGAAAACCATGTCTCAGAAAAACTTCCCTAAAAATAAGTCTAGAATGAATATCATTATGCTTTATATACATTGGAAACACTTAATAAAGAGCTACAGTAGTTCCAAATTAAAATATCTAGTAAATACTCTTCAACGACAAAGCGATCGATAGGTTGTACTTCTTGTGAGTTTAATAATCCATAATTAGAAGAAAGGGAAAGAACTGACATCATACAACCGTATAACATATAACAATCACATATGATAAATTGGAGAAAATAGATGTTGATGACTAAAACTGTAATGAGTGTAAATAGGTAACTAAAGGAGAGGGTTGTAGTGGCTTGCAGTCTTAGTGGTACAAAGAGAAATTAAAACACTAAAGAAACATGCATACCACTATCAAGTTTCCATCTATTGGAAGCCAGAGACTGTGTTTGATCCCATAGATCCTCCACGAAAACCTAAAGAGACCACAAACAACAAAGACAAATCAAACTTTACTACGTAATATAAAATTCAACAAATAACCATCTCGAACAAGTATTGAAAGGCAGAGAAGGAAACGTCACATAGATTTAAACAACTGCATCTTATTTATGCATCGGCCAAGACGTCTACCAAGACAAACTGAAAGGGGTAGCTAACACAAATCAAATACAACCAGAGCAAGACTGTTTTCTGATTCGCCATTGTGAAAAATGTTTAAACCAAAGCAAAAGAATGCTTTCGGATGCTCAAATAAGCTTGTATGCCGACTAACACTCTTTCAATCTCATCGGGAACTGAAGGGTTTTGGTTGTCTACATTCAGACATAAGGCCAAGACTCTCTTGGGCTTGACCAAGTGGGCTGTATATGTGTTTTATAAAGCCCATACAACAAACCTAAAGTCTTTAGGTCAGCCCATTCCAGCAGCTCACTTGCACTATAAATAAACCTGAAACATGGAATTGTAGGTCAAGGTTTTTGGCAAGTTTCATACGGAAATCACAACAAATTCAGCAGACAGAGTAACGATGAAGAACTCAGGAGCTAATCAAGTTGTGTGGTTTGATATACTAGTGTTATCTAGCGTTGGTATCATCTACTCTTTTTGGTTCTAATTCATAAAGAGAGATAGATGTTAGGATAGAATTACAAGAATACCTTAACATATTGTAAGCTCAAGAGATTGACATTAGTGGATCATTGAGAGGACAGTCTCTCCCCAGACGTACCTATAAGGGAACTGGGTTAACAAATTGTCTTGTGTCTTTAACCTAACAACAAACAAACATATCAAGGTTACATTGATCAAGATTGAATTAGGTTTCATAAGTTGAATTGAGGTTGAATTAAGAGATAAATACCTCACAAGTGGTATCAGAGCACCGGTTGAAGAAGAGGATACGATCTTCAGTTTCTGATCTGCAAGTTGGTGTGATCACAGGAGGAAGATCCGGTGTGTAACCATGCAACCTACTCAAATCAAAATTGATGTGGAGAAGTTTGATGGTAAAGGAGACTTCGGGATGTGGAAATTCAAGATGCTTATGCAGCTTGAAAACTCTGGGTTGGACAGTGTTCTTACAGAGGATAGTACAAGTTCCTCGTCGGGTAAGGACAAGCTCAAAGACGATGACATAGAGCCAAAGCCAGTAATATCTCCGGGTGAGTTAACTGAAAAGGAGAAAGACAAAAGAGCTAAGAATATGATATGCGCTAGTCTTGGAAATCTGGTTCTTAGGAAAGTCATGAAACAATCAACAGCTCTAGGAGTATGGAGAGCTCTTGAACGAGATTATCAGACAAAAACTTACCTAACAGGATATATCTAAAACAACAGTTTGCAAGTTTTAGAATGGAGGAACACAAGAGTATCGAAGAGAATCTGGATGTGTTTCTCAGACTGGTTGATGATTTGGAGAGTCTGAATATCTCAGTGAGTGACGAAGACCAAGCCGTGCAGGTACTGTCGAGTCTACCAAAGCAGTATGACTCGTTGGTACACACCCTCAAATACGGGAACAGAAAGGAGACTCTGACTCTGCAAGAAGTTACCTCATCTTCGTATGCTAAAGAAGTTGAGCTCAAGGAATCGGGTCTCTTTGGAAAAGCAAGATCAAGCGCAGAAGGATTATTGGTAAGCAGAGGAAGAACTGATAAAAAGTCAACTAATAATTGGAAAGGCAGATCTAAGAGCAGAGACACTAGGTCTAAGTCTAGACCTAGAGGTACACACAAACCTAGAGAATGCTTGACATGTGGAAAGGAGGGTCACTATAAAAGAGATTGTCCTGATAAAAAGAATTGGAAGCAGAATGAATCTGCAAATGTGGCTCAAGAAAAGGATCAGCCTATGATCCTAACAGCTAGCATTCTAGATTCAAAGAAGGAGTGGGTACTGGACTCAGGCTGTACTTTCCACATTACTCCAGAGAAGGATGTTCTGTTTGACTTCAAAGAAGTAGACGGTGGGAAGGTCTTGATGGGGAATAACACCCACAGTGAAGTCAAAGGCATAGGAAAGCTTAAATTCATAAACTCTGAAGGCTCAACGGTGATTCTAAGCGACGTGAGATACATGCCAACCATGAGCAGAAACCTCATATCCTATGGCCAGCTAGAGAAAAACGGATGCAAGTACAAAGGAGAAAACTTCATTGTTACCTTCTATCGACAAGGACAGAAAGTAATCTCAGGAAAGTATCAGGACGGATTATACTACTTGCAGGGGTCAGTTGTGAAGGGAGAAGCATCAGTGGTTCAAACTGAAGTAAACCTAACTAATCGCTGGCATTCTAGATTGGGACACATGAGTCTGAAAAATATGAATCTTCTGGTAAAAGGAGGTTACTTGAACTCAAAGGAAGTTCATACACTGGATTTCTGTGAAAAATGTGTTTAAGACTCATAAGCAGAGCTTCCCAGAGGGCAAACACACATCATCCAGCGTATTGGAATACATCCACAGCGACTTATGGGGATCTGTTTTAAATGAACCAAGTCTGTCAGGATGCAGATACTTCCTCACCTTTATAGATGACTTCTCAAGGAAGGTTTGGATAAGATTTCAGAGAAGTAAAGACGAAGTATTTGACCATTTTTCTGAATGGAAAATTCTTGTAGAAAACCAAACTAAGAAGAAAATTAAATGTCTTAGAATAGACAATGGGCTAGAGTTTTGCAATCTACAAATGGACAAGCTATGTCAGAGTTCAGGGATCAAACGGCACAAGACGTGCACCTACACCCCCCAACAAAATGGGGTTGCAGAAAGAATGAATAGAACTATAGCTGACAAGATAAGGTGTATGTTAGCTGAATCAGGACTGGAAAAGAGTTTCTGGGCAGAAGCGGCTTGTACGGCTGTATATCTAATAAATAGATCGCCAAATGCATCCCTAAAATTCAAGATACCGGAAGAGGTTTGGTCAGGCTCTAAAATCGACTATGGACACCTCAGGCGTTTTGGATGTGTAGCATATGTCCACAAGATTCAAGACAAGATAAGCCCAAGAGCAATTAAGGGAATCTTTGTGGGATACCCTCAAGGAGTGAAGGGTTACATGATATGGATTCCAAAAGATGGGAAGTGTATTAACAGTCGAAATGTTCTTTTTGATGAGGAAAACCTGTTTGAAAGACAGAAAGCAACAGAGGACCCTAAACCGAAGGAAAAGAAGAAAGTCACTTTCAGTACAAAGTTAATCCAAGGACCAACTAGACATGAATCCAATATGAAAAACACTGGCCAAGGTGGAGTAATCTCTACGGTTGCATAGAGTAATGTTCAAGGTGGAGAAAGCTCGGAATCAGAGGAAACCGAATACATAGATGAATCAGAAACTAATCTAGAAACTGAACAGAATGAAGAAGGAAGTCTAGACGACTACATCTTGGCTCGAGACAGGGGAAGGCGCACCATACGACCACCCTCCAGGTATGATGATGGTGAATCAGTGGTGGCTTATGCACTGGCNGTTAAAATCGAAGTTAACAATTCACCTGACACAAGAGATTATTCGCCTTGAAGTCTGGAGTCTCTGAGCAACTGCAGGTGCAAAAGAGATACAAAAGTCAGACGTTAATGAAGGACAAAAGAAACAGACAAATGGGATACATACACTTGGAAAAGGGAGCAAGGTTGATTGTCTCAAAAACGGTTCTATGCAGTAAACCCGAGTCTGTAATCGGAAAAGTGTCTACAGGGTGAGCTCGAGTCAATCTTGTTTTTTTCCGTCAACAAGGAAATGAAGAAGCACGGTGTTCTAAAGCAAATCATCAGAATGGAGTTTCTAAGGAAAGGAGAATAGTCGACGATTCTCCAAAAATCTGAAAGAAGTTTCGAGAAAGATGAGCATACACAAAGGAACACGAAAAGGTCATGACTCAAGGATCAAAGTTTCAGAGACTTACAAAGGAAAAATCAAATGCCGTGGTTAACGGAGGAGTATGAGTGGCTCGCGAAGACGGAACTGCGAGCAGGGTGAAAGATCGAAATCACAGCTTGTCCCCGGTAAAGGAGATGAAGGTGACAATGATGAAATGATCCGACGAAACCAGAATCGCCGGATCATCCGGATAAATGAATTCCTAAAATGTCATGAGGAAGATCGGACGGAATAGAGGCGGAGCTGAGCTGAATCGAAGACAAAGGTGGAGATTGAAGGGTTTTGGTTGTCTACATTCAGACATAAGGCCAAGACTCTCTTGGGCTTGACCAAGTGGGCTGTATATGTGTTTTATAAAGCCCATACGACAAACCTAAAGTCTTTAGGTCAGCCCATTCCAGCAGCTCACTTGCACTATATATAAACCTGAAACATGGAATTGTAGGTCAAGGTTTTTGGCAAGTTTCATACGGAAATCACAACAAATTCAGCAGACAGAGTAACAGTGAAGAACTCAGGAGCTAATCAAGTTGTGTGGTTTGATATACTAGTGTTATCTAGCGTTGGTATCATCTACTTTTTTTGGTTCTAATTCATAAAGAGAGATAGACGTTAGGATAGAGTTACAAGATTACCTTAACATATTGTAAGCTCAAGAGATTGACATTAGTGGATCATTGAGAGGACAGTCTCTCCCCAGATGTACCTATAAGGGAACTGGGTTAACAAATTGTCTTGTGTCTTTAACCTAACAACAAACAAACGTATCAAGGTTACATNTAGAGTAATGTTCAAGGTGGAGAAAGCTCGGAATCAGAGGAAACCGAATACATAGATGAATCAGAAACTAATCTAGAAACTGAACAGAATGAAGAAGGAAGTCTAGACGACTACATCTTGGCTCGAGACAGGGGAAGGCGCACCATACGACCACCCTCCAGGTATGATGATGGTGAATCAGTGGTGGCTTATGCACTGGAATGCGCCGGAAACATTGATCTAGATGAGCCAAAAACAGTTGCAGAAGCAAAACGTAGTAAAGATTGGAAGAAGTGGAAACAAGCGATGGTGGAAGAGAAGGTCTCCTTAGACGAAAACGAAACCATGGTACTTGTTCCAAGACCAACTAAACAAAGAGTTATAGGATGCAAATGGTTGTACAAATACAAGGAAGGAATCCCTGGTGTGGAAGAACCTAGATACAAAGCTCGGTTAATAGCAAAAGGGTTCACACAGATCGAAGGGGTTGATTATAATGAAATCTTTGCACCTGTTGTTAAACATGTTTCAATATGAATCATGCTATCTATTGTGGTAAACTACGACTTCGAACTAGAGCAACTTGATGTCAAAACAGCGTTCCTAAACGGTACATTGGATGAAGTAATTTATATGGAACAACCAGAGGAGTTTATAGCAAAAGGAGACGAAGGTAAAGTTTGCCTCCTAAAGAAATCTTTGTATGGCTTGAAACATTCTCCTAGACAGTGGAATCAGAAGTTCAATGAATTTAAGAAGGCACAAGGGTTTCAAAGATGCACTAAGGATCAGTGTGTGCTTACAAAGGGGTCTGAGATTGATGAAAAAATCTACTTACTGCTTTACGTTGATGATATGCTGGTGGCAGCTAAAGACATTCAGAAGATAAATAACTTGAAGGCTAGCTTGAATAAATAATTTCAAATGAAGGATTTAGGACCTGCATCTAGAATTCTTGGCATGGAAATCATCAGAGATAGGAAGAAGTGTTCATTAAAGTTATCTCAAGAACGATATCTAAAGCAAGTGCTCAGAACTTTCAACATGGAAGGAAGCCGAGCTGTAGTTACTCCAAGCAACTCTCAGCTTAAATTAAGAAGCCTAACGAATGACGAACTGATCACGGAAAGACCGTTGATGGATACAGTTCCCTATGCAAGCGCAGTAGGAAGCCTTATGTATGCAATTATAGGCTCGAGACCTGACCTAGGTTTTGCTATTTGCTTGGTAAGACGATTTATGGCAAATCCAGGAAGGGATCACTGGACAGCGGTTAAGTGGATCCTAAGATACCTAAATGGAGCTACAGGAGTATGCATAAATTTTACTAAGGCAGAGTCATTTGACATTGAGGGGTTCTTTGACTCAGATTACTCAAGTGATTTAGACAAGAGAAGATCAGTGTCAGGATATGTTTATCGAGTTGGTGGAAACACTGTAAGTTGGAGATCATGCCTACAACAAGTTGTGGCACTATCAACTACAGAAGCTGAATACATGGCACTAGCAGAAGCAACTAAGGAAGTTTTATGGCTCAGAGACTTATGCGAGGAATTGGGATTTACACTAAACAGTTTTAAACTAAACTGTGATTCTCAAAGTGCAATCTATCTAGCCAAGAGCAGTGCACACCACGACAAAACAAAACACATCGACAGGAAATACCATTTTATTAGAGATATAATTGAGGCAGGTTCGATGAAGGTTCTAAGGGTGCACACCAAAAAGAATCCAGCAGACATGCTTACTAAAAGTTTACCTGGTAACAGTTTTGAGAAGTGCTTGGCGCTTCTAAATGTGTCAACTTGAGCCAGAACAAGAAGTCCAGAG
>MU106581.1:39811-60494 GCA_012274485.2 Sinapis alba
AGTTGTGTGGTTTGATATACTAGTGTTATCTAGCGTTGGTATCATCTACTCTTTTTGGTTCTAATTCATAAAGAGAGATAGACGTTAGGATAGAGTTACAAGATTACCTTAACATATTGTAAGCTCAAGAGATTGACATTAGTGGATCATTGAGAGGACAGTCTCTCCCCAGATGTACCTATAAGGGAACTGGGTTAACAAATTGTCTTGTGTCTTTAACCTAACAACAAACAAACGTATCAAGGTTACATTGATCAAGATTGACTTGGGTTTCATAAGTTGAATTGAGGTTGAATTAAGAGATAAATACCTCACAGGAACTTGCTGCAAGAAAGAGGGAAATTCAAGAGCGGTCACAAATTGAATTGATGAGCAGATTATTCACCTGGAAATTAGCTTGAACACTTTCTATTATCTTCTGGACAAAGTCTTCATTTTCCAAGTTGAACAAGCCAATCTTAGATATGTGCAAAGACATCCATCAAAATTTTATGTAACAAATTATATTGAACTAATATATAACAAAGAACAGGAGGATACTCAGTACAATATAGATCCAAATGCTGAATACAAAACCAAATTCCCAAACTATGTCTGCATGCATACTCATACAGAGCGAAAATTTATATAGGATTTCTTGATTAGTTAGTGAAGGTGTATGTGAAGACGATGATGTAGCAGAGCTGAAGTTGTTCATGAAGTGCGACATGAACTACTACATCAGAGAGACGGTACGTGAGAAGCTCGTATCAAGACCGATGCATTAAAGAAGATTTAATGAACAGGGACATTAAAGGAAGACTTGAAGAAGAAGCAATCGATCTGAAGAGAAAAGGAAGATTGGCTTATTCGCTGAAGTAGAAGAAATGGAAAGTTTCCATTGAGTAGATAGATTAGATCTAGGGCTTCCTTAAAAGATATATAAAAGGGAGTCGTGGCACTGTGTTGCCGGTTAACACAAAGAGAGAGCTTTTAGCAATAGAGAGTTTTGTACGTCCAAAGAAGGAGAAGCAAAGCATCTAGGGGTTAAGGGCTTAGGTGGTTCAGAGTCTGTCTTAGATCTCTGAACGAGTGAGACTAGCAAACAAGTCGAGGTTTGTCTTGAGCTTGTTTGATTTATTGCTTTTAAGAAGAATGTGTATGAGCTTTTGAAAGAATAAATATAGTCGTATTTCTTGGATTTGAATAACCCTGTACTATTGTGTGTTCTACATCGCATAGCTTGCTTATCTTACATTAACAATTGGTATCAGAGCAGGTATATGTGCTTTGTTTGTTTAAACAGGTAGATCCTGCGGAGTAAGATGGATAGCTATCGCGAGTTGGTGACAAGTTCCAAGGTGATCCTTGAAGTAGGAAACTATCGATTTTGGAAGGGGCGCATAAAGGCTTCAATCAAGGGTATTGACCCATTGGCGTGGAAGGCTGTGGAATCTGGTTGGAAGTCACATGTTGCAAGAGGCGAGGATGGGACAGATGTTCCAAAGTTGGAGGAGTTCTGGACTGATGATGAGAACAAGATGGCTAAGTTCAATGCTCGTGCACTAACTGTCATACATTGCAGTGTAGCAAGGAACCAGTTTGAACTAATTCAAGGGTGTGAGGCAGCAAAGGATGCATGGGATATTCTGCAGAGGCACTTTGAAGGTACCTTGAAGGTCCAGAGTTCTAGGAAGGATATGCTTGCAACGAGATTTGAAGAGCTAAAGATGGAGGAGAACAAATCTGTTGGAGATTTCAGCTCAAAGATTAGCTCACTAGCGCAAGAAGCACTCACACTTGGGAAGAAATACAAAGAGAAGAAACTCGTGAAGAAGTTCTTGAGGTGCTTGCCATCTAAATTCATGGCATACAAGGCAGCTATGAGCGTCTCCTGTAACACCGACGAGATGACATTTGATGAAGTGGTTGGAATGCTACAAGCTCATGAGATGGAAGTGTCTGGTGGAACAAAGGAGAAAGGAATTGCGCTTGTATCAGTTGAAAAGGATCATATGGATGACAATGATCCGGTGAGTCTTCTGGTCAGAAGGTTTGATAGAGATCTACGAAAGGTGGAAAATGGACAGAAGATGTTTGGCCAAGGTAGGAAGACATCTGAGCCAGATAAGAACTACAAGAAGAACGATGCTAAGTGCTACGAATGCAAGGGGTATGGTCACTTTTGAACTGAGTGCCCCACAGTGAAGAGAAGAAGCTCCAGTGTCATAACTGCAAGGGATATGGACACACTCAAGCTGAATGTGAGTCTGATGGGAGGAGAAAGCCGAAAAAGTCAATGATAGGAATCAATGACAGCGAGTCTGACAGCAAAAGTGAAGAAGAAGTGAACAACTTTATGGCGTTTCTAGGAATAGTAGAGTGTGAGTCAGAATATGAGAGTGAAGTTGAACAAGAGAATGACCTAGATGAAAGCTACAAGGAAGTTCGAGAGACTCTAGTGAAATTGGGCACGGAAAATCTGATGTTGACCAAAGAGAAGGCAAGACTGGAAGCTGAAGTACAAGTGCTGAAGGATGATCTCAACAGGGAGGCAGAGTTGGCCAAGGAAAGTGTGAATCTGATCAAGGAGAAACTGGTTCTGGCTAAGCAAGCAGACGAACTCAGAGAAGAAGTACTAGCTGAAAGAAAGAAAGCGGCTGATCTCCAAGCTGAGTTGGATCAGCAATATCGGAAGATTAAGATGCTCACGGGAACCAAACAACTTGACGAGATTCTGAGCAGTGGAAGAACTGAAAACTCCTCAATGGGACTTGGTTACACTGGAAGACAGAGTAGCTCAACGGGTATAACATGCTTCGAGTTTGGAGGATTTGCACATGCTGAAGAAGTTAATACACAAAGTACCCCAGCTCAGGTAAGCGAATGTTACTTTTGTGGGAAGGTTGGTCACTACAAGAGGTATTGCTACAAGTATCTAGAACGGATCAAGCAAGTATGGAGACAACGCAAGTTTTGGAGAATTGGCAAGACATCTCGAGGCTGGATGAAGAAGACTGACCTGTATCCTAAGACAGTGACTGAACCAAGAAGTGTCGTTCGATGTAACATGGCGAGAGTGTCAAGTGATTCAGAATCAGATGAACCGTGGTACTTCGATAGTGGTTGCTCTAGACACATGACATGAAACATCGAGTATCTAGACAAAGTGTCTAAAGTAAAAGGAGGAAAGGTAACCTTTGGAGATGGAGGATGTGGAGTTATTCAAGGTAAAGGCACAACCTGTAACTCAGATGTACCTAGATTGGTTAACGTGTACTTTGTCAAAGGACTAAAAGCTAACTTGATAAGCGTCAGTCAGTTATGTGATGATGGACTTATAGTGTGTTTCTCAGCAATTGATTGTCGTGCAATAAATCAGTATGGAGTTACAGTACTACAAGGTGTTAGGTCTGGCAACAACTGCTACATATGGGAAAAAGAAGGTTAAGTGCTTATCAGCTCAAGGGAATGTTGATCTATGGCATCGAAGATTGGGGTATATGAACTTCAGGAACATGACGAATATAGTCTGTAATGATTTGGTTCGAGGAGTACCCAAACTCAAGATCGAGAAAAAGATGGTGTGTGGCACTTGCAATAAGGGAAAGCAAGTCAAAATACAACACAAGAAGGTACCAGATGTTCAAGCTAAGGCACCGTTGGATCTAGTACACATGGATCTCATGGGTCCTATGCAAACTGAGAGTATCGGAGGAAAGAGATATGTGTTTGTGCTTGTAGATGACTACACCAGATTCACTTGGGTAAGGTTCCTCAGGGAAAAGTCAGAAGCACCTGAAAGCTTCAAGATCTGGGCTCTTCAACTCATAAATGAGAAAGGAGGGATCATGAAGATACGCAGTGATCATGGTGGCGAGTTTGAGAATGAAGCCATGACTACCTTTCTTGAGTCAAGAGGAATAGCTCACAAGTTTGCAGCACCTAGGACACCCCTACAGAATGGAGTGGTTGAGAGAAAGAATAGGACTCTACAGGAAATGGGAAGAGCAATGCTTCGTGGTAACAAGATAGCAAAGAGGTTCTTGGCTGAAGCACTCAACACGACTTGTTACACAATCAACCGTGTGTATGTCAGAAAAGGGACAACCAAGACTCCTTATGAAATGTGGACAGGCAAAACACCTAACCTTGGGTACTTTCATGTTTTTGGATGCAGGTGCTACATACTGAATGATAAGGATTACCTAGGGAAATTTGATTCAAGGAGTGATGAGGGACTCTTCCTGGGTTATGCACAGTCTAGTTCAGCATACCGAGTCTACAACAAGCGGTCTGAAATGATTCTGGAATCCGTAAATGTTGCGTTTGATGATTTGTTTGTGGCTGTAGGAAGTGATTTAGGATCGGATGACAAGGAAGAAGATGACTCAACCGCAGCTGTTAAAGACACCATTGAAGAAGGTCCAACAGCAGACATAGTACCTCAACCGGAGATTCAGCAAGTTCATCGTAACCATTCAAGGTCAGATGTGATTGGAGGTATTGAAGAAGGACGGAAAACTCGTGGAAAGGTGATCAACTTCAAAGAAATGGTGCAGTTCGCATGCTTCGTCTCATCAATAGAGCCTAAGACACATACTGAAGCATTGCGTGATGAATATTGGTTTGTCTCAATGGAAGAAGAACTTGAGCAGTTCACTAGGAACGATGTATGGGAGCTTGTTGCTGGACCTGAAGGAGTAAACGTGGTTGGTACAAAATGGATATTCAAGAACAAGACTGATGAGCATGGAGAAGTGATTCGTAACAAGGCAAGGCTTGTGGCTCAAGGATACTCACAGATTGAAGGAGTAGACTTTGAAGAGACCTTTGCTCCAGTTGCTAGATTGGAGTCCATTCGGTTGTTTCTGGGGATGGCGTGCATTCTGAACTTCAAAGTATATCAAATGGATGTGAAAAGTGCCTTTCTCAATGGGGTACTTCAGGAGGAAGTGTATGTAGAGCAGCCAAAGGGATTTGAGGATCCATCACATCATGACTATGTATACCGACTGAAGAAATCACTGTATGGGTTGAAGCAAGCACCTCGCGCATGGTATGAAAGACTCACAGGATTTCTATTAGAAGCGGAGTACATCAGAGGGAGTATAGACAAGACGCTATTCTTCAAGGAGGTGGAGAAAGATATAATCATTGTCCAAATTTATGTGGATGATATTATCTTTGGAGGCACGTCACAGAAGCTGGTGGATGAGTTCGTTCAGAATATAACCCAAGAGTTTGAGATGAGCATGTGTGGTGAACTGAAGTACTTTCTTGGACTTCAAGTATCTCAGTCAGAGAAAGGTGTCTTCATCTCTCAAAGTGCATACGCTAACAGCTTGGTAAAACGATTTGGTATGGAGAACTCCAAGGTTTCAAAGACACCTATGAGTACATCACTGAAGCTTGCACGAGATGACGCAGGAGAAGATGTGGATGTGAAGCTCTATCGAGGGATGATTGGTAGTTTGCTATACTTAACTGCGAGTCGACCAGATCCGTCATTCAGTGTTGGTGTGTGTGCAAGATATCAAGCTAAGCCTAAGGTATCACACCTGAATGCAGTAAAGAGAATCATCAAGTATGTCAAAGGAACGGAGAGCTTGGGTGTGTATTACTCGAAGAATTCCAACAAGAACTTGGTGGGATACTGTGATGCTGACTGGGCAGGATGTGCTGATGATAGTAAAAGTACAAGTGGAGGATGTTTCTTTCTTGGAAACAATCTTATCTCGTGGCTGAGCAAGAAGCAAAATTCTGTATCACTTTCTACGGCAGAAGCAGAATACATTGCCATGGGTAGCTGTTGCTCACAACTTATCTGGATGAAGCAGATGTCAGCTGACTATGGAATGCACTCGGGTCCCTTTCTTGTGTATTGTGACAACAAAAGTGCAATTGATATCTCAAGGAATCCGGTCCAGCATTCAAGGACGAAGCACATTGACATAAGGAACCACTTCATCAGAGAATTAGTTGAAGACAATCAGGTAGTAATCGAACATGTAGTTACTGATTTGCAGTTGGCTGATATATTCACTAAATCCCTTGAATTTAATCGCTTTGTCACACTAAGAAATGCAATTGGTGTGTGTAACCTTGATTGTTGAGTCAAGTTGTGTAGAGAGTTGTGCAGGTGCTGGTTCGGGATGTACATATGATTCAGATTGGTTTTGGAACCCGAGAACGCTGTGGAAAAGAGCTGCTTGGTATGCCGTCAATACTGTAACGGTAAAGGATTCACGTCAATCTGTGCCCCCCCCCCTCTAACTAAAAATAGCCAGCAATGTTACAGAAAGATGCTCAATAAATCAAAAGAAAGAAAAAGTTGTCAGATTTATGATGGGAAACAATAGGGGTTTCACAGCGCGAGAATAAAGAATAAAAACCGGCAGTATTGATGAAGGCATAACAATGTGAAAGCTAGCCATAAAAAGACAATTGGTTGCACCAGAGTATAAGATCTAGAAAGAGTAATATGTGCAGCCTGAATCAAGCACTGAGTCAACTCGTGAAGCACTTCACATGAATGGTAAATGAACTGATCTAATGTTCTATATTAATCTTGATTCAGCCAATTGTGAATTGTGACTCATGTTTTATTGCTATTTTTGTCTGATGATACAACATTAATTCACGAATTTGCCTAATGCCTATGTGTTTGGATGAGAGAAATTAAATGTTGTAGGTACACAAAGGAGAGGATAAAAAGTCAGGGACCAGATGTGCAATATCAGAAAAGTTGATTCAGTTTTAGTCAGTTAAGGGAAGTAGTGGGGAACAAGCCCTAGTAAATCTCCGTCGTCTTTAAGAAGCTCAATCTCGCAGCCTCTCTCGCCATATCTCACACGATTCACACAAAGAAACCGATCTCTACCATGGAAAAAGCGAAGAACTCAGCTCAACAAGCCGAATCATCCAAGGTAGATAAGCATGCAAAGTCTGAAGGAAGTCGAAGGTCACTCTCTGATGGCGAACCTGAGTCGCCTCCGCCGAGAAACGATCCGCCGGTGGCCACTGCTCTTCCTGAAGTTACCGAGGAGCTTGATTCCTTCAACACTGCATCTGAGAAAGCTCCCTCAGAAGAGAGTGATGAAAGAACTCTGGGTCTTGGAGAAGAGCCATCTGCTAAAGTCCCTGAAGCAGATCCGCAACCGCAGAAGGAATCCTCCAGTGCTGTCGCTCCAGATGCTCCGGTCACTGATAAATCGCCGGAAGAAAAGGAGGAGTCGGCTCCACCTCTGGCAGTCGATGACGTTGTGAAAGATCTGAGTGAAGCCGAGTCTGAATCAGCCAAGAAGAAGGATGAGGAACCCAAAGATGATGTTGTGACATTGGGATCTGATTCAGAGGAAGCTTCAAAGAAGGAAGGAAGAAAGAAACGGGTGCTGAAGCGGCTAGGGTTGCGTTCCTCGAAACAGAGAAAGACAGGGCAATCTAGTACACCAACCCAGTCTCAGTTCCTTACACCAGAAGATGCGGCCAAGTCTTCATGTTTGGCTAAGGAAGTAGGAGCCTCAGATAAGATGAGACCGACGAAGTCTGGTGAGAAGAGCGCTGAAGCAATGGCTGGTCCTCTCAAGAAAAGGTATGATCAGTTCTTAAAGCGTAAGGTACTTGCTGAGCGAACGGTAGATATGAAGGAAGCTGATCAGTGGGGATACTTAGCGGTTATTAAGAAGGGTTCAATGGAATCAACTGTCTCTGGTCTTGGTGTTTATGTTGAGCAAGTCATAGCTGAGTTCTATGCAGGGTTGCCTAGTACTAAGGCCGAAGCAGATGTTGAAGAGGTGGTTGTCTCAGTAAGAGGGCAAGCGTACAAGTTCTCACATGCCCTCATCAACAGTGCCTTAGACTGGGAGCCACTCACTGAGGAGGAAGAGGAGGAAGAGACAGCTATGGATGACGTCTCATTGACTGAATTGGCATCGTTCATCACCGGAGATACAAGGACAGAATGGGAAGGCCTTACTACAGCAGATCTTACTCCGTGCTATGGAGCATTGATGATCATAGCTGCGTACAACTGGATCCCCTCTACTCACAAGACGTATGTCTCACTCGAGAGGGAAAGGCTAATCTACAAGATGGCCCATGGAGTTCGTGTTGATTTGGGCAAGATGATGTTCAAACAGATTCTTCATCTTGGAGTGACTCAGGTCAGTGATGCACGTTGGTTGATCTTCCCTCGCTTGATCATGAGACTTCTTCAAGAGCAGCATGTGATTCCATCTTACCCCGGTGACAAGCTTCAACGTCCTGTTGCATACAAGAAGGATAAACGAGTGGGGGAGATTTTTGAGCAGCGACTAGCTAAAGCAAAGGCTCCATCTAAAACTGAACCAAAGAGAAGCTCTGCTAGGACAACACGTCAGTCATCTCATGCTCCGATTCCTGTTCCACGGACTGCTACACCAAGCTCCAGAACTGGACCACAACGACTATCTGTTTATGAGCTTGGATCAGTTGCCATTCCTCAGGGACCACTCAACCGGGCTGATCTGCAAGTGGTACTACAGGACCGAACTAGAGCTCTTCAAGCGCTAGCTGAGATAGTTCAGGATCTTTAGAGCGATGTAGCAAGTTAGTATCTCTCTTCTTATGAACAATTGTTTTATTTTTTTTTTGGTGTTTTTAATCCGTGTGCTCACAAGCAGGGGGAGAAGAAGAAGACTGAGATAAAGAAGACCAAAATTGTGGGGGAGCTGTGTGATGGTTGCTTTGTTTTTATGTCTATGTTATTTCAAGTGCACTACTTGGTGCAACTCTTTGTTATCCATGTTTTCAGACTGGCTGAGATTATGGGGGAGCATTTGCATATGCTATCTTTTGATAATATGTATTGAATTGCTTTAACCAGTTTCTAGGATAATATAAGTATGTTCTTAATTAACTTGATAACTCTTGGGCATATATACTGGTGGTTTCGTGTGTGGTTTGCTCTTGTCTTCTATCTCAGGTACATGTGAGACGACGAATTAAAAAGGGGGAGATTGAAGGTGTATGTGAAGACGATGATGTAGCAGAGCTGAAGTTGTTCATGAAGTGCGACATGAACTACTACATCAGAGAGACGGTTCGTGAGAAGCTCGTATCAAGACCGATGCATTAAACAAGATTTAATGAAGAGGGACATTAAAGGAAGACTTGAAGAAGAAGCAATCGATCTGAAGAGAAAAGGAAGATTGGCTTATTCGCTGAAGTAGAAGAAATGGAAAGTTTCCATTGAGCAGATAGATTAGAACTAGGGCTTCCTTAAAAGATATATAAAAGGGAGTCGTGGCACTGTGTTGCCGGTTAACACACAAAGAGAGCTTTTAGCAATACAGAGTTTTGTACGTCCAAAGAAGGAGAAGCAAAGCATCTAGGGGTTAACGGCTTAGGTGGTTCAGAGTCTGTCTTAGATCTCTGAACGAGTGAGACTAGCAAACAAGTCGATGTTTGTCTTGAGCTTGTTTGATTTATTGCTTTTAAGAAGAACGTGTATGAGCTTTTGAAAGAATAAATATAGTCGTATTTCTTGGATTTGAATAACCCTGTACTACTGTGTGTTCTACATCGCAAAGCTTGCTTATCTTACATTAACAGTTAGAAGTAGGAAACATAACAAATGTGTGTTCTTTTCGATGCCAGTAACTTGTACCCTCAGTTCTGTGAGTAGGTATATTTCTACTATATGTCATCTATGATATGTTAAGCACAAAATGATCCACTTTAAGGTGATATTTAATTTTCAATGTTTTTTGGTCGATGAAGTGAATTTTCTAAGCAATCCCTGGGACATTGCTTCTGGGTAATTCTTATTTGATATGCATCAATTCACACAAATCCTAATAAGAAGACTCAATCAAAATCTCTACAAGCAACATACTCAGAAAAAGAAAAAAAGAAGACTTACCAGATTCCCATACAAGGGAATCTTATGAGGCAATTGTTCCAGCACCTTTCAGTAGAAACTGTTAACATGAAAATCAAGAAGTTTAGAAATGAAATAATATCCACATCAATACATCTGAACATAAATGCTAACCACATTGGTGATGAAGATGTGGATATATTACCGAAACTAAATATATTTTTTTTCATTACGTTACATTAAATCTTTCAACAGAAGGGAGAGACAAGCACATGGAAAAACAAAATCAACAAAATTAGACAAGGAAAACGTGAAGCTTACAAGTCAAATGTGGTCCCCAGAACGCTCGATTTCTCTGCGAGTAGCACCAAAGCAAGTCTCTTGCATAAACAGAAAATGGACAAGTTGATTGTTTGATCCGAGTTCCGTTTAAGTTATTCAATGAACACTCGGGACTCGTCAGTGGGTTATTTCGGAGAAGCGATTCTATTTCTTTATCTCGGTTACAAAGATGGGTATGAATATACCCTTACAAAGTCGTTATCTCGGAAAGATATTACAACAAGATCTTAAAGTTCTCAAACCTAAGTCTTGCCGGATTTTTTTCTGTCTCCCCCTTCTCCTTGTTGGGCTTAGTAAAGGAGTCGAGAGCCGTCTTCTCGCGCCAAGCATTCTCGCGCCGAGCCTTCTCGCTCTTCGTCGGGTAAAAAATAGCCCAAAGCAAAGCCGCTGAGCCGTTCCTCAATGACAAGCCGTCCGGCTGTATCTCGTTGAACTGAGCTGGACTCTTCTTTCCGATGGGCCTTGTCGGGGTGCAGCCCATCTCCCACAATAAGCCCCCCAAGTTCGCTAAAGACGTAGTCTTTAGGGAACTTTGAGATGTGGTTCATCAGAAAGATAGTTCGGCTAGGTGGCTGGTAACTCGTCATCCCTCCGCGATTGTCTATCGTTTATCTCGACCTCAACTCTTATTACGCCGAGAATGTGTTATCTCGTCTAGAAGGATACGAGTAAGCAAGACTAGAGATTTTTTCGTGCTACGCGCAGATTATTTATTTTAATATTTTATAAATTATTTTAATTTGTTTTTACTGTAAAATATTAAGTGTTACTCTTTCCATTTCAGTTTAGTTGTCGTTGTAAAATAAATTTTTCGCTTCAAAATAAATATCATTTTAAAGTTTCAGTGCAAAACTTATTAATAATAGTCTCTAGATTATTTTATGTTGGTTGAAATATGGTTACATGTATATGTAATGATATTTTTATTTTGGAAATATATAAAACTAAATATTTTCTTAATTTGTGTGTATAAGTCTAAAACAACAATTAAAATAAAACTGAGAGAATATTTACTTAATACTACTCAATTTTTACTTAAACCTTGAAATGACTAAACTAAAACAATGGAGAAAGATAGTAATTGTTGGGTGTTTTTATTTTTCTTCGTGAACTCCACCTAGATTTCACTTTTAGTATTTTCATATTGCGTTTGAGTAGTTTTATTTAGAGAAATACCCTAGAATAGCTCTACAAAACAATTTATCACAAAATAACACACAAGAAAGAAAAATGACCAAAATGTTTCATTAAAGAGGTAAATATACACTTATATTCCTAAGATTAACTATTATAGACTTAGGTTTTAGAGTTAAGGGGTGGGATTTTGGAGTTATGGTTTCAATTTTTTAGAAATAAAAATAAAATATTAAATTTTTTAAAATAAAAAGACTATTCCAGTTAATTTTTTTCTTGAGTGTTATTTTTGTGACAAAAACTAAAAATAGTGTTATTTGAGAAAATTTCCCTTTTATTTATCTAATATTTTCTGTGGATATTTTAATAATATTTATATTCTTGTTGATGTAAAATCCTGGGTAAAATCTTGTTCATGCTGTTGATGCGAGTTAATAACTTTCTTTTGTGATTTTTCAAATATTATATAAATTTCGTACATGGCAAATTTAATTTGTGTAGACTTTTTTCTTGACCTTTATATATTTTAGTTTTTAACAACGACCTTTTTATATTTTAGTTAATGTTTTTATTAAGATAACTTAGTGCTTTTCAGTCTTTGATACTGTCTTAATTATTGTCGGAAATTAGTTGTTTGGTCATTTCATATAGATAATCACACAAATGTCAAAATGAGATAACTTCTAAGATAAAAGGGTTAGTTATTATGAGTACTTATTTTGGGTTATTATTTTGTTTGTATTTTTTAAAAAAAATTATTATGGTTACTTATTCAGAAAGAAGCATATCACAACTTCTGTTTTTGCGTTGGATTTCACTGAAATCAGAAAGAAGCTTATCACAACTTCTGTCCCTTAAACAAACAATGAAAAAGCATATGAAACACAAAATGTAAGGAGACCTGGAGATGAAAGTACAATTCTAGCACTGTTCCACAGTCCAATTCCAGGACTAAGAAAATCAGTTCATACATGCATTGGACGTCCCTAACCAGCAAAGACCAGTCTCTTACTTTGCAACAATTTTTTTGGTGAAACGCTCACTCTCAACTATGCAACAACTGAGTTTAGTATGTGAGAACGATTTCTTTAAGACTCAGAAAGCAAATGCAAGTGATCATAATCATCATATATTTCCATTTTTTGACAGAATATATATACCTATTGTGAACCTATGTGCTAAGAAGAAACTTGAGAAATCTTGCTGAAACAAAAGCTCCCATAGCCAAAGGAGTATCCATTGTGCTCTAAAGTAATAGAGAGAATAACACTTACGGCTACTTTGACTATGGCATTTAGATTTACCATAACATAGAAACTAAACAACACATTTTGACTTGGAAAATACATGTGGCAGCATAGCATGAATCACCCATTTCACAGATTGGGAAACAGTGGCATACACACCTCCAAAGCATCTCTTGTAATGGCTATTCCCACAAGCAATTATTATTTGTAAAATGTATTGTTACCTGAGTGGGAAATCGAGTGGCAGTTATTACGATTATGCTTAATAATAAATTGCTTGCAATACACATATATTTAGAAAATATGTTCTCTTTACAAATATGAAGAGAGTGCCTGCAAGAACTGAAAAGAGAGGAAGAACTATTAAAAAAAAACACATGAAAGCAGGGGACTAAGACTTACTGGAGTGTACATGTCTTGATTCAGCCCGGATTTATTTGAGAATGAATGATCCAGATCATACATGCAGTAGTAATGAACATGTAAACCCATATCTTCTTTTCTGAGCTACAACCGATAAATGAAAAAATAACAACAAGTCAGACATCAAATATCTGGAGGGCAATCACACATAAGTTAGAAACAATTGGTTATCAGTAATATGAGGAAACATGATAAATAAGTAAAGAAGATCTTTACCGTTGTCGATTTGCTTAAGATGTTGTTAACAGTAAAATCAAGGAGAGGAATCAGACCCAAGTTCTGGTTCTTCCCACGAATAATATCATGTATTAGTGAAGTTGTAAACATAGTTTTGACTTTCTTCTTTCCAGCATTCGCACGTAAACCACAATAAGAACATGTAAACCCATATCTATACCATGGAGTCATAGACAATGGTGAAACTACAATCCAATATGTTGAAGAAATTATTGAACCCATGATGTGGATTAAAAGTTTGAATCTTACGTATACTGATTGGATAGGCTTCAGATCCATGACTTGGAGACAATATCAGATCGATTGGAAGACGAAACAAAGGATATGTTTGACAATACGATGGCGATAACATCTTGGGTCACCGAAGTCTGCAATTTGTCTCGGGTAAAAATGTTTGTTTTGTGCTTTAATCGAAATGGAAACCCTAAAGGTGTGTTCTTGTGAGAGATTGAATAGCTTATAGTTGAGAGGAAAAGGAAAGGATCAACTTAACGGTGATTTTAAGAGAAGACATAATTTTTGATCTAAAAACGATGAAGATAAAATGGAGGCTGGAGAGTCGTTAATCCCTATCATGGCGTTTGGCCAAGTGATGGGTTTGTATGGAAGTGGGCAACTTCGTCGACTCAGATACATAAGTTTTGGCCTGGTTAAATTGTATTTAAGACTCAAGAAATAAGTGACATGGCAGAAAAAATAATTTGTGATAAGTTGATTTTCCAATCCAACGTGGATAGGCTGAGAGGGCTTTCTCAAGCCTTTTTAGTATTAGAAGATGATGAATCTTATTGATCTTCTTTATTATTTTGTTTCTCAATATTGTACTATATTTTAATTGCAATACTTCTTTATCTATATTTTCAACGTGTAATTTAATTGAAAATCTTATTGAAAATGGACCAATCAAATATGATGGCTGTTGGGCACATGTAGCGGCCATGGCAGATAAAGATGGGTGAGATAACTTCAGTGTTGATGATTGAATCAATGTGGCATCAGCGAGCAGATTGATAAGTTTGACAAGATTTGATGAGGGAGGAGAAGCCATGTTCGGGCAGATACTTCGAGCACCAATATTTCCGTATCGGAGCCAAAGAAATTGACGGAGAAAAGCAAAACCGCTGGTCATGAGAATCTATCAAGATAAAACTGAGAGAGAACACGCCTGAATCAGATCCGGTGATAAGTGATGATAGTCGAGCAACCTTTTTGGGAACCCCCAACAGTTGAGAAAGCTCTTCAGGAATCCCCAAATTTTTTTTTGAGTCGGCTGAGTTGGCGAGTGAGAAGGCGCGGTTACAGTATCTCCTCTTTGGTCCGGAGGGTCAGGCGGATCTGGAGGTTTTGGTGGGAGACGGGAAGACGGCTGAAATGGAGGAGTCCTCTGTCGAGTAAGATGGCCAGATTTCTTCAGCTGACCATGTTGATTCACAATCGCTGAGAGTAATAGCTGGAGAGCAACCATCTTCATAGCTTCAACCTCGAGAAAATCTGGAATAGAGAAACAGATCTTGAAAGGCGGAGAGATAGACACAGGCGAAGACCAAACCGGCGAGAGACTCCCGATCAGACTTGGGTCCGGCAAGAGAGGAAGAGCAGAGATGTCTTCAAAACGAGACTTCACCGGAGGAAACCCGCCGGTGGTTGAAGCTCATTCAAAAACTCCTCTTGCGGCTGTCTTGGGTTGTATAAGATTTAAATCCAATTATATTAAGAACTAGGGTAAACCCGCCCTACGGGCGGACAATTAAATAAATTATAATACAAAATATTATAAATTTTAATTTTACTTTTAACTAAAAATATCATTAAAGTTCATAATTGTCTTATAACAATTTTATCTATATGTTTTAACATTTATTTTAGAAATTACAAACTTGTCTAGTTATGATATAATTTTGAAAATAGACTTATTTATTTTTTCTCTAATCGCGGGAGTTATAATTTTTGAGTTTTAATCTTCTGTTTGTTTATCTCTTTTCTTCTAAGTAAATAATTTTATGGTCGTCTTCCCATAATATTTTTCCATTGTATATTTGTATTCGTGTGTTTCAAAATGATTATTATCTTAATTTCATGTAATCAACTTTTGAAAACCTAGACATCATTGGACTGGTAACCATTCTCTAGATTTGACGGGATATGTGTTGGGGCATCCATTTTGCTTGCCACTCTTGTAATTTAACGCACGGAGGATTATATTTAGATCCTAGTCTAAATAAAATTACATGAGAGCTTTGTGGATGTTTGTTATCGTTCTTTATCCAAGAGACTGTTTATGTTTTGATAAATAACCACCTCTATGACAGAGTTATTTTTAAACTTAAAGAGGTATTTGTTTCCTAATGCAGGGACTTCGCGGTGAATTTTTGTCTTGAAATTTAAAGATCCAAAGTTGGAGGTGTATCAGGTCTAATGGTGGTATACCAATGGACTTCTCGAGTCATTATCAGTATATCTTCTTTACAGTGCACTTAAAAGAAATTAATGTTTTGATTGATAAGTCTCTATCTAAATCTCCAATCTTATCTATACTTTGTAGATCATATTATATATCTAGATGCTTCACACTAATCAACCTTATATTGAACTCCAATAAATTTGCTGATTCATAAAATTCCCTTGCATAGCAGAATATCTTTGACAGTGCATAAAAGCTCCAACAACTTTGAAGATGAAGACAAAGACAAAGACATGAGAGCCTTCTACAGTCTCATGTTTGATTACCTCTCTTTATCACTCCAAAACACATAACCAGGTGGTACACGTCATTACTGCCATAGCCTGAGTTTCGAAGACTTTTTCAATTTTCATATTTGAGTCGTTGATATTTTTCTCTGATCCAAGCATGATGGATCTCAAAGTTTTAAAAACAATTTACTACAATTTTCTTTCTACGGTCACAAAATCTATTTATATAAAATAAATCCACTGGGTAGTCTTCTAGGGTCGATCCGTGCTACGCGCGGGATATAGTTTACTTATAATATATATAAATATATTATTGTATATTTACATTTCATGTTTTATGCTAGCATTTGCAATAAAAGTGTCTAAAATGTGTATGTTCTTAAGAATGTTTGGGCGTCGAGGGATTATATATGTTCAATTTATAATGTTTGATTTTGATGGCTTTGTGGATATTAAGAGATTGCGGCGTATAATATATTATATAAGTTGGATGAGGTTTACCTGATTTTCTGGTTGTATGTTTTTTTATACTTTTAGATCCATAATTGACGTGTTTTAATTTTTAATTGTAGTTAAATATGTTTTAAGATATTGCACCATTTAACTTCCTCTATTGTAGTTTTTGTTTAGTAAAGACACATTTTCATCTTCGTTATTATTTGTATTCTTTAACTTCTTCGTTTAACATTTGTTTTTCATCAGCGTTTCAAAAAAAAAAAATGTTTTTCATTCATTTGTATATTATGTGTCAATTATTATTTTGTGGTTTTTTATTCATTGTATCATATTTTTATTTTGAAATTGTTTATGTGATGAGATTCACCTCGTCTTAAAGAAGATTGATTAAAATTTTTATACGATCCTTCAAATATAGTTCGAATAGATATATTGTATGTTCAGTTTTTTTTCTATGGTGTCTATTTTTATTATTCTTATTTTATTTTATTTTGTTCTATATCCAAGTCAAGTTGTTTAAATTATGTTTCTCGTTCGGGTTGTCATGGTGAGTTTTATTTTGTATTTGTAATTTGTAAATTTTTCACATTTATTTGGCACAACCACTATAGATTTTTTTGTTTATAGCATGGGAACAAACTGTTTGATTTGTTTGTGATAATAGTGTGTGCCATATTTTTTAAAAATCATATAATTATTTTCAAATTATTTATTTTATGAAAGTATAACTGTTTTAATTTGTTTTAATGTTTATTGTACTTTGACTTTGATAGTAATAAGATTTTTTTTTTTTTTTTACCTTTGCGCGAGTGACTTTGAAACGTAAAACATATATTATGTTTATCTTTTAGATGTTTATTTTTCAATTCATTAGCTTTTAATACATTCTCTTAGAATTCTTGTTTTAGACATGCAAAAAAGAATAGTCTTTCATTATGACAAAATTACTTAAGTAAATAGCATGAAATCCTAATATTTTTATAAATATAGATAGTTATTTGAATTTTTATTGTATTTGGATACCAAATAAACCATGTTATCTGAATAACTAATTATATTTTTTAATGTAAGTGTTATTGATTAGTGGAATATGATTTTACATTGACTTTATTATATATGTTATTTCTTATAGTAACAATTTGCTATATTTTATTATTGAATTTAATAAGTCACTCTTTAAATTTGTTACAATTTTATTTTACTTATTTAATAATTATTTTGTATTTTAAAAATGTTTTTTTCTTTTTGTGGTTCATTTTTGAGTTAACTTTATACTGTTATCGTTTTTTCCTTAATTTTCTTTCTTCTGTAATTGTATTTTTTTTCTATTGAGAATTCTCTGGGTGGTGTAACACTAATGCATATTTTTTTTGTAAAGCATTAACAAATTATTATTCCCAAAATAAAATGTCTTTAAAAAATGATTCCCAAAAGAAAGATTAAAAAATTGTTACAAAAGAGGAAGGTGAATATTAGTTCTTGATCACTATGTTCGCAGAGACAAAGTCCAAGACTTGTATAGTTTTATGTAGTGAGAAAGAGAAGAGAGTATGAAGATTCCTAACTACTCTTTGAAAAAATAAAAGTTCTTCCAAGTGTCAATCTTTACTGACTTGTGAACACACACTTGTTCTTTTGTAACCGAAGCAAAGAAAGTAAACTTTGTTTCTCTTTATCTACCATAACACATGAATCTGCAGGTAAAAGCAATCTCAAGGTGAAGCTTTCAACTTTCTTGACTCTTTCACAATTTTGTTTCCCATTCATTCTAGAAACTAAACATGAATGTAAAAACAAAACAAAAAGTAAAACTTAAATACCACAGTTCAACTGCAAGCCATAACATTGACTGAGACAAAACCTTAAGCAAAGGCAGTTAATGGTTTAGATCGCACCATATGTTCTTTCACTTGGTCTCTGTGTTGGTGCTTGAGTAGAAGACTTGGAAGATCGGTCCCATGAGACTTCATTGGCAAAGGCATTGTTGATCTATTCAGTTCTTGAGTAGTTTTGTCAACTTCCACTCACCTGTTTACAAAGACCATATCCATTACATTATGTATAAATTGGCTCATGTGGATTCATAAACCAACAGTGAGGTTTTCATAAATGAATACTTTTAGAATCCATTATATAAAAGATGAGACTGGTTATGAAAAAGAAAAGCGCCGGAAAAATGTAACTTCACGGGGATTCATGTTTTTGGCAAAAGAGTTCCAGTAAGCCATCCCCAGACGCTACCAGAGCTTTGTCTTTTTCCATTCATATTGGCAGCGGCTTGTTCAGACGCACTGGCTCTCTTGCGGTGGATGAGTTCCAGTTCCTTTTCAACTGTTATCCATTGTCTTAAGCTTTTGTCTTACCTCTGCAATCTCAACCAGCGAGCACATAGAGATGTTCAGATATCAAACAGGAACTTACACTACGCTTTCTAAATGGAAATAGAAGTAATATCCTACATACCTCTAACTTGAAACCCCTCACTGTTCAGCTGCAAGTTGACTCCGCACAGACTGAATTTCCTAAAAATGGTTGCTATGAGCCTAGGACAAAACAATCTCTCAAGAAATTCTCTCAAACTCATGTCTCTTGATTTGAATACATCAGATTGAAGCCATTCAATCTGCTAATACATTATTTACTGCAGAAGGAAAGGGAATTCTACCACAGGAAGAGGTGAAAGACTTCACTTTCTCCTTGCTGATATAAGCCTCGTTGATCATTTTCATCGTTATAAGGGCACCTTCTAAACTATCAAGTTGTGAGATGTCGTTTCACCAAGAATCGTAATCCAAGCATTCTTAGCCATCTCATGTAACATAGATCTTTCATCATCAACATAGCTAGCAGTGATGAGATGCTTCTTCAGCTGAGTGAATAACAAAGTGGAAGTAGAGGTACTTTGAATCAGAAAACTACATAAAGAATGTGTTATGCAGAGGAGTCAAAGTCAATACTAAACTACAGGATCTGGTTCATGGAAAAAATACAGTGCTAATAATCACGATGCAGTTCGCAAAGAATAATAAGTCAGACTTTATTTTTCTAAAAAACAAAAAAATTAAAAAAGTACAACACGATCAGGTTAGCCGGAAACACTATCAAACTCATAAACAGCCTAGAGCTCACCGGAAATAATAACAGTACGACGGTAAATATTATCACAGAACGATTGATACATGGAAGAAAACAGGAAAATCACTCACGTTTACATCCACCATGAGCAAATCCATCCATATAAGCTCCCCACCACGCTTAACATTCCTAGCCTCCCACAATCGAAGCAATCTAGCCTCGACAAAAGATGAGCACCGCCCGGACTTCAAATCGGAAAAAAACTTTGAGTTGGCCAGCAAGAGAGATGTGGAGATCATGATTCATAGAGGAGAGATTTATACCCGATTTCGCCGAACAGTGCAATCGAAGGTTTTGTAGTGGGCTTAAGAATTAAGAGGATTTAAGACGAATAAATCACAACACATACCATTACAGAAACTGGATAGTCCCGTCCACCGATCGAAGAGAAACGAAGAAGACGAAGGTACGTGCTCTCTGGATTAGGGTTCCTCTATACTCGCGTGGATGAAAGGCGAAAAACAGAACTCTGCGTTTCATTAAAGACACGTGTTACGTCCAGAGAGCACGAATTCCTGACGTGTAATCCGACGTGGAGGGACCCATGAGAGACTAAACTCTCTTTTATATAAATAGATATACTAGTTTAATGAAATTAATGGCTATACATGTTGGGATCTAATCAATTGATGTGCGTAGTAATTAATTGCCAAGAAATTATTAGGTTAGCATTAAGACAAGCTCTCTCACGTAACTACTTCTCTAGAGTCTATAATAATAATTGTGGTAATGAGGTGAAGAGTAGTTCTTTCTTCATCTGTTCCAAACGTATTCTTTCAGCCAAATTCTAGCAAAAGAGATTCATTCCACTTCTCTTTCTCTGGCTGATTTGGATTCTTTCAGCCCCAATTATATTTTGGATTACGTGAAATCAGGTACTTTGCCTCTTCTCAAAATAAATAAATCAGGTGACTTTATTTTTTCTTTGATAAAAAAACAGGTTACGTTACCTAAAGACATTTCAAGGACATAACCATTCTTAGTTAACATATGCCTGCACGTGGTGTAGTTGATATTCTCAAGGGGACAGAGAGAAATACAATCTCGCGTTTTTCATACCCTCGTGAGAAGGAAAGAAATTAGTTCACAAGATAAAATTATCAACTATCCAATGTGCGGTTAGACACGGGTCTTGGTAAATTTCATGAATTTATCTTCATCTTTTTTTTTTTTTTTT
>MU106581.1:60598-82483 GCA_012274485.2 Sinapis alba
TTTTTATTATGGTCTTTTGCTAAGTAAGGCTTTTAAAACGTTATATAAATTGTTTAAAGAATAGTTTTTGTAACATCTCGGATCCGGCTATAGAATCGATTAGCCGGCTAACGCCATCCCGCTACATTCGTACCCAAAGTTTTCTCTATATAAACCCTCTTTCTCCTATCATTTTTCATGCAACAAAAGAAAGAGTTAGAGAGAAGAAGTTAGAAAGAGTGAGAGAGCTAAGTGGTGTGTGTGATCATTTTGTAGAGAGAGGGTCGCCAGAGCTCGTCGCTGGAGCCACCGTACCGCTTGATCACGCCGAGCTCGTCCAAGCGGTTAATCACCCTAGGTAACCGCCGGAACCGTTGTGTTTTTAAGTTTAGTTTTCGTCCGTTTAGTAAATCATCCATAACTTCTTAACCGTTGAGAATCTCGTGTATACAAGGACACCATCGTGTTCCTCTCGTCGATACAAAACCGTAGCCGCCAACCGCGTCACGATCGAAGCCCGGACGAAGCCGCATGCACCCAGAGAAGTTTTGCCGTCAACAGCGCGTGAAGCACACGCGCCGACGTCACCCGCCGGAGGAGCTGCGCGTGAGCCAGACGCGCCGCCGCCCTCCGCCACGTTCGCCGGAGCCGTCGCTCCCGACCGCCGTTTGTCCGCCGCCAGGAAGCCGCCAAAGCGCCGCCGTTTCGCCGACGTCGCCAGTGACCGCCGGTAAGTCTCCGCTGCCGTGAGCCGCCTGGGTGGGTCCCACCAGTTCGGTTAGGTTTAATTGAAATCCGGTTAGCTTGATTATTTGTGGTTAGGGTTAAACCGATCGGTTATTAGAAATTGATTTTGGTTAGAGATTAAATCGGTTTGAAATTAATTAGGTTCTGGTTTAATTGAAATCGATTTTGGTTTAGGAAAACCCGGTTGGTCCAATTCGATTTCAATTGGTCAAGGGTTGACCGGCTTGGGTCAGAGTTGACTGGGTTGACCTTTGACCAGCAAGTTGACTTTTTGACTGGACCATTGGATACCCATTTTAACCCGTTCGAAAGCCGTTTTGACTCAAAATTTCGCCCTGATTTCAGATTTGAAGTCTATTTGAGCAGCTGGAGCTCACAGATATCAATTTTCCTTGTTGCTAAGGTGAGGGTCTATTCCCGAACTACTCGTATGCGACTTAGAATTTTGAATAAAGATAATTTATTTCTAGTATGTTCCGTCTACTTGAAATCGAGTCTATATTTGCTTGCTTATTTATTAGGTTCTATGCTTAAACCGGAACTAGGGTGTTAGATGATTCAACATTGATTGCTTCACTTAATATGATTTTTAGTTAGAATTGTTTGGAGACAGATACAAAGACGTGGTGACGTGCTGCTGTATGCCGGATTGTATGGGTGTTACGGCCAACTCTAGTCGACCGGTTGAGCCGTAACCTGAGGTGTCGATAAAGCATCTACGAGTGGTGTCCGAGCACTATCTCGAGTTATTGTGTTGTTGTTGGCCTGTTAGTGGGCAGCGGGTGTGCACCCCGCTAGGAGCATTGTTTGTTTCTTGGGTACTTTAGTTACCGTCTTTGACATGTATTAGATTTTAATTATTTTTATTCAAAGTGCTATGTTCAAGTCTACGAACTTCGGGGTAGCATCCCATACCTCACTGAGCGACTCCCCTGTTGCTCACCCCTCATTCTTCCCCTTTCAGGTGAGACCGACGAGCAGGAGTGATTTACCGGACGGGTACTTTTGGTGCTTTTGGGTGTTATCGAGCCTTTGGGCATTTATCGTTTTTATCGTTATTGGGCTCATAAGCCCTTGGGTTTTATCGTTATGTTATTTCACATTTCAGACTTTTGGATTTATGTCGTTTATCTATATTTTGGATGTTATCGATATTTGCGTATTGGACTTATGTTATTGTATTGACTGGATTCCGACGTGTACGTTGACCGTCGAGTATTTATATATGGAGATGTGAGATATTATTATTTATTATGGAATCTCCGGTAGCGGGTGCTACAGTTTCATTATTTAATGCTACATATATATCTTGTGACTGTTGTAAAATTTTTTAAAGAACAATGGCTCATTTGTTGAAATACCTATTTTCAAAAAAAACAATATGAGAATGGTACCCTTCCAAGGAAAAATCGTTAAAAAGGTTTACCATTTTTGAAAAATTATCATTTAACCCTTTCCTTATAATAATGCTATTATTAATTTAAAATAAATTATAAGAAAAATAGAAGACAATATTTTACTTTCGACGGCTCTGCAGATATCAGATCTAATAATAAGTTGTTCATATTGTCAACGGCTCTATCACTTTACCTTCAACAATCTCTCACATATCAGATTGTATAATTTGTTTTATGTCCGATCTTCGAGTATATCTATAGGTGGAAGGCGAATAGGTTACAACCTTATCCATAGTTGACAAACACCAGGTATGATAAACAGTCCATTATTGTAAGATCTATGAACAATGGCCAAGTCTTTTTTTTACGGTTGCCTTAACATTGCTGTTCTCTTGCCGCTACGTTACTGTACCTTGTTGCCTTTCGTAAAATTATTTTTTCGCTATGTACTGATGCAAAATTTGTATTATGCAGATAATGTTACACTTAGTTATTGTTTTTGGCGAATAGAAGATGGATAATGTTGGTTGGGAGTTCTCTCCAACTAAAAAAGGAAATGCTTTCTTGTAGGTGATGATATCAAATATGAGGATTTTCTCCGCATGGTTTGTGAAGATTACAATATGATTAATGAGATGAAAGCGGTCGAGCTTGCTTATATGTTTCCTAAACATATATTGGAGAATATGCCTAGCAACACTCCTCCGATGTCCTTGAGTAACGACATACAACTTGCAAATTTTATCACATTGTTCAAGATAGATTCTATGTTTGTTTATGTCTCATTGACTGCAAACAAGGTCGTCCTGATGGGAATAGAAATCAAAAGCGTGTTGTCAGAGAGAATGCTTCTGCTGATTTTAGTAGTTTTGGAAATGTTCAGTACGAGAGTATGAAGCCATCACAAGAGACTACGAAGCCAACACATGAGACTATGAAGCCATCATTTGAGACTATGAAGCCATCACAGCTGCGGAAGAGTGAAACCATTAAGTCTGGTCACATATTCAGTGGCAAGAAGGAACTAATAATAAAGTTACACAAGAATTCAGTGATAGAAAGGTTTGATTTCTGCATCAAAAAGTCTTGGAAGCAATTATTTTACGCAATGTGATTCGTTCCTGGATGTTCCTGGAAGACACGTGCTTCAACTATGTCGAGATCATCTCCAGAATTCTTCATGCGTAAATATACTGATCTTCATTCATGCTCTGCGGCCAGTAGGTATTCTCGTCACTGACAAGCTAATGCAAAAGGCATTGGCAAGATGTATGTTGAGGGATTTAGTGGTGGTAGTGATCTTAAAGGAATCCAGCCTACACATATAATGAACTGTATAAGGGCTGTTTATCAAATTGACATCAGTTATTCGAAGGCTCATAGCGCATTGGTATATGCACGAGAGATGGTTAGAGGCACTCATGCCAGTGGCTATCAGGACTTTCCTTCGTATATATACTAAATAGAGCAGGCCAATCCAGGTACAAAAAAAAGCTTGAACATGATGCTGAGAGAACGTTTAAGTATTTGTTCATTGCTTTTGCTGCATGTATCAAAGGCTTTTCGTTCATGAGGAGGGTAACTGTTATTGATGGAGCACATCTAAGTGGTAAGTTCAGAGGTATTATGTTGGTGGCTGCATGTCAGGATGAAAATAATGGTACATATCCTATAGTTTTTTGGGATTGTAAATGCAGAGGATGCAGCTGCATGGGAATGACTTTTTACTCAGCTGCGTAGTGTGATAAGTGATGGTAAAAATATTGCTTTCATCTCTGACTGATTCCCAGCAATAGCCAAGGCTCTTACGAATGTTTTCCCTAAAGCTGATAGGGGCATATGATTATATCACCTTGGACAAAACATGACCTCGGGTTTCAGAAATGCCCAATGGCAGCTTTGGCAAAAAAGGCTGTCTGAGTATATCGACAGGTGGAATTTGACAAGATTTTTGAAGTCATTTGACGTCAAGACATCGAACNAACAAGCCATCTCCGGGACTTCGGTAGTGCAAGAGTTGCTTTCTCCGGGTTCAATAAGGTTGCCAGAGAAGAATACTTCTACCGATCTGCAGATCTCTTTCACTTGAACGACTGGATAAATGAGGTCAATGCTGTTAGAACATTCAAGCTTAGGTGCTACCAATTCGGTAATCCAAAGGCCATCTACATGCAAGGTATGAATGAGTTCTTCATCCTCCATTTACTTGATGAATGAAGGGACAAAATCCATCTTGCTGTTGAGAGAGGATTGTTGTTGGCCAAGTACGTAGATGGTATGCTGAACTTAGCATTTAGTGTTGATGATAGAGGATTGATTCACAACTATCCTAGTTTTACTCGTGAATTTGTTGATCGGATGTCTAAGGTGATCACTACTTTGATATTCGCAGGCTATTGGACTTACGAAAAACCTGAGATGTTTATGTCTCTATTGGAAAGAATAGATCCAAATGTGTCACATGATTGCTGGTGCTCCAAAGTAATAGAACCGGTGTTTGTAGTCTCCTTAGATGGATCAAGAACACGGTGGAGATGTGATCGTTGTTTATGGCAATGTGCATCTTAGGTCTTTTGCAATGGAATTCATTTGACCGCTGGTCACTGCCCAATTGAAGATTAGTTCTGTTTATGCAAAGGCAAAAGCAATGAACAAATACTTAAACCTTCTCTCAGCATAAAAATATATTAAGTGTCAAAATATTTTTTAAAATAGTTCTTTGTGAGTATAACTTAATGTAACTAAATGGAAAGCTTCTGTTCGCCAATGGACAAGGATGAAGCTGGAGAAGTGTCACAGGTCGGTCTAAGGCTCCCAGCCGTTAGGACCTGTCCTTTTCAGTCTGGGCTGTCTGATCCTCCTCTGCCCAAGTCAGTCCCAGACTGTGCTCACCTGCACAAACCTGTCCAAGACAGATTTAATTATTATAATTGCCCTTGTCTTGCATTTTCCATATTTCTCTATATATTAATGTTGTATGCATACTAAATCAATCAAGGAAANGATTCCCAGCAATAGCCAAGGCTCTTACGAATGTTTTCCCTAAAGCTGATAGGGGCATATGATTATATCACCTTGGACAAAACATGACCTCGGGTTTCAGAAATGCCCAATGGCAGCTTTGGCAAAAAAGGCTGTCTGAGTATATCGACAGGTGGAATTTGACAAGATTTTTGAAGTCATTTGACGTCAAGACATCGAACTACACCGCTATTTGACAACTGCAAATATTCGAACGTGGACTCGTTCACATTTTCTAGGAGACATATATTATATCATGACAAGCAATTTTGCAGAATGCATTAATGGCGTGCTTAAAGAGGAAAGAGCATTTCCCATTGATTATTTTGTGGATTCTTTTAGAAAGATGCTTTCAAGATGGTTTGCGGAAAGGCGAGAGAAAGCTTCCTCAATGAAAACAAACCTCACAGATGATCTTGACCTCACACTGCATATGAGACACGCCAAAATGTCTACATTAACTATTCAACATCTTGATTCAAACCGTAGCTATGTTTCTAGTGGAGATTTTGGCTGTGTGGTTGATCTAGAAAATGTATGAAACAATAGACTTTCACTTCTGCCATGCTATCATTTGTCTCATTTTTAATACATAGACTTCCATTTTTGCAGAGGAGTTGTACTTGTAAGCAATATGATCTCGATAAGATACCCTGTGAGCACGCAAATAAAGTGGCTGAATGTCGGAAAATTGTTGAAGCAACCCTGGTGGATCCTCTTTACACAAAGGGCTACTTGGTTGCAGCGTACACAAAATCTATTAACCCTACATATGAAGATTTGATCCCACCAGCCCATGTACTTAGTCAAGTGTGTTTGCCACCCGAAATTGGCAAACAACATGGTAGACCGAAGATGAAGAGATACTTATCTGCTATTGAAAAAGCTTAGCGGTTCAAGTGTAAACTATTAAAAAGAAGAACCAAACAAGGAGTACGAGCAATCCACCTCCAGAGATACCAGAAGGTAATCAGTCTTCACGTAATACGTCAACAAAGAAATGTAGTCGTAATCAAACCCCAAGTACATCAATAAACCAGAAGCAAACCAATATACCGTGGCAGACGCCATCAACTAATCCGTCATCAAGAAAGAAACCAAAATACTCAGCAAAGATTACAGCACCAACCACTCCGTCCCCTAAGGTGAGAAAAGGACTTTTCCAGAGTAGCCCAGCATCAAAGAAGCCAACCCAGGGTGCCAAAAAAATAAAATCAAAGAAGACAACGCTTTCCCAGTGAAGACAATCAACTATCAAGGAGAAAAGGCGGTACAATTGTACCAAATGCAACAAAGGTGGACATAATCGATCAGCGTGCAAAGTAGCGACATTGTTGTTTGGGTGATATATATGGGGTGTTCAGCTAATTAGTCACTCATTCAGGGGGAGTGTTATTTTTTTTTTCGGCTTGGTCTGTAATCGCTACTAATTTGATATTTTGTTTATTTGTCGGAGTTTTGATAGATTTCATATTTCAATGACCTTTGCTTGCGAAAATGTGGGATTCTTTGATCTTTTGATTTGTGGATTTAAATCTGGTAAACGTTATTTCACTTGCCCCAAGTCTAAGTTTTCCTTGCGGAACACATTATTGCCTTGCCATACTCTTTATGAGTTTGTTTGAGGCTTGCCTGTGAGATTTAGGTGGCAAAGTACATTCTAAAACCTAAAATAGATTTTTATTTAAGTTTACCTAGAGTTTTTTTATTTAAGTTTACCTAATTGTACCGAGCAAGGCAACAACATGTAAGAGGCATGGGAGTCGTCATCTTAAAACTGGCCGAGGATTGCTCTTCACTTGCTTTCAGTTTGTGTTAGTTTGCGAATACATTATCATCTTGCCAATGTTTCTTTTGGTTTCCTTTCAGGCCTGCCATTTAGCCTAAGGTGCAAAAAGACCTTTTAAAAGCTATTTTTTTTTCAATGTCTCAAACGTAATTTTATTTTATTTTTAAGATTGGGCCTACCGGTTGCGGAACAATGTTTTTTGAGGATTGCTCAGTATTGCCTTGCCATCCTCTTTATGAGTTTGTTTGAGGCCTGTCAGTGAGATTAAGGTGGCAAAGTACATTCTAAAAGCTAAATTAGTTTTTCAAATTCACAAGTAATCTTATACATTTTGAAGAGTTCTCGCCAAAATATATTGTGTCAATTTTTTTTTTAAACAGTTCTTTTGTAAGTGTAACATAAACTATTAAAATAGTTGGTTTGTATGAATATAATTTTTGGCTTGTATACATTACATTTTAATGGGATCAAATAGCTACTTAGAGTTTTTTATTTAAGTTTACCTAGTTGTACAGAGCAAGGCAACATCATGTACGCGGCAATGGAGCCCTACACTTAAAACTGGCCGAGGATTGCTCTTCACTTGCTTTCAGTCTGCCGTAAGCTTGCGAATACATTACCGCCTTGCCAATGTTTATTTTGGTTTCTTTTTAGGCCTGTCATTTAGCCTAAGGTGCAAAAAGAACTTTTAAAAGCTAAAATAATATTCTCAATGTCTCAAGCGTAATTTTATGATTTTCTTAAGACTGGACCTACCGGTTGCGGTTCCCTTGCCCTTAGTCTATGTTTTCCTTGCGAAACACATTATTGCCTTGCCATACTCTTTATGAGTTTTTTTGAGGCATGCCTGTGAGATTAAGGTGCCAAAGGACATTATAATAGCTAAACTAGTATTTCAAATTCTCAAGCGCCCTTTTATTTTTTTTTATAAACAAGAAATTTTACTTGCTTTCAACCGGTACACCGTAAATTCCTTTTTTAAAACATGAAAAACAAGTCATCAAAATATATTGTCAAAATAGTTTCTAAACAGTTCTTTTGTTAGTATAAAATAAACTATTAAAATAGCTGGTTAACTATAATTTCTGGCTTATATACATTATATTTTAATGGGACCAAATAGCTACCTAGAATTTTTTATTTAAGTTTACCTAGTTGTACAGAGCAAGGCAACATCATGTAAGCGACAGGGGAGTCCTCAGCTAAAATAATTTTTTTCAATGTCTCAAGCATAATTTTATTTTACTATAATTTTAGTTTTTTCAAATTCTCAAACGTTCTTATAATTTGTTTTGATTTATGTCATGAAAATATATTAAGTGTCATTTATTATTTCAGATGCTCTTTCTAGTTATTCTTAGTTTCACGCTGTTGTCCAATTACAAAAGCAAAACTTTAATAAAGTTGGAGCAGAATAAGTTTGCCCTATTTAGAACAATTTTGCCTTCTTTAGAACAATTTTTCCCTATTTAGAAATTTATGTTAACTTCAAGTTATTCTTAGTTTCACGCTGTTGCCCAATTACCAAAGAAAAACTTTAACAAAGTTAGAGCTATTTAGAATAAATTTGCGATATTTAGAACAATTTTGCTCTATTTAGAAAGGTTTTACCCTATTTAGAAATTCATGTTAATTTCAAGTTGGATAATTACAAAAGGTAAGAAAACCAGTTTTAAGACACATCACTACATAGAACCTTACAAATGCCCTATAGGCCCGTGCCTCCGAACTTAAGGGTCATTGTTATTGACCGATTGTCTAAACTCCTCAACCTCCTCCAAACGTGGATTGAAACTGAAGTCCGATAATTCACCCTCGGTCTAAAGATATAATTCAGAAGGACTAAAAATATTTATAAAAAGGAAATAAGGAAATATTTTACTCAACTAACACATTTAAAACTATACAGATTTAAAACTAAACACATAATATAATTTACTTACTGAAACAGTCACATATCCTCCACATCTTAAGCACCACAATCACCTGTCCACGATCCCTCATAATCTTAAACTGATCCCGGAAGGCATATGCATGAGCGTAAGTTCCCACACATTTTATCCCACTCTCACTATTATGAATAAAACAATGTGTATCAATTACATTAGTGTAAACAACTTGCTCGGATAATATATTTCTTTATACTTACATGTTATCCCTAATGTAAAACACCATCTTTGGCATTTCTTGGTCATCAAAATATGCTTCCGTGTTGAAGACCACTCTCATTATATCTACCACATAAGTGTTTCCGATTATGTTACTTACATCTACATATCTGAAATATATTTTAATGGTTAGAATTCATACCTATGAGATAGTTTATGTCCCTGCTGCTGATGTGAGGGATTTCATGGATACTCTTGAATTCCATGTAATGCCAATTGTTTAGAGGATTGATGATGTGGACTTGAGTATACCGCATTGCAGTTAGTTGGAATCGAGATTTTGTGGCCTTGAAACCTTGATAGGCATGGCCAACTTCTACCCAAAATATTTCCACCCACTTGCCCTCTTGGTTTTCAAGGCCTCTAAACCTATCTCCATGTCAAAATCCAACTTGGCTTCTCTCCCTCCTTCCATGCTTCATAAGATTCTCTCAAAGGTAGCAACAAGCCATCTCCGGGACTTCGGTAGTGTAAGAGTTGCTTTCTCCGGGTTCAATAAGGTTGCCAGAGAAGAATACTTCTACCGATCTGCAGATCTCTTTCACTTGAACGACTGGATAAATGAGGTCAATGCTGTTAGAACATTCAAGCTTAGGTGCTACCAATTCGGTAATCCAAAGGCCATCTACATGCAAGGTATGTATGAGTTCTTCATCCTCCATTTACTTGATGAATGAAGGGACAAAATCCATCTTGCTGTTGAGAGAGGATTGTTGTTGGCCAAGTATGTAGATGGTATGCTGAACTTAGCATTTAGTGTTGATGATAGAGGATTGATTCACAACTATCCTAGTTTTACTCGTGAATTTGTTGATCGGATGTCTAAGGTGATCACTACTTTGATATTCGCAGGCTATTGGACTTACGAAAAACCTGAGATGTTTATGTCTCTATTGGAAAGAATAGATCCAAATGTGTCACATGATTGCTGGTGCTCCAAAGTAATAGAACTGGTGTTTGTAGTCTCCTTAGATGGATCAAGAACACGGTGGAGATGTGATCGTTTTTTATGGCAATGTGCATCTTTGGTCTTTTGCAATGGAATTCATTTGACCGCTGGTCACTGCCCAATTGAAGATTAGTTGTGTTTATGCAAAGGCAAAAGCAATGAACAAATACTTAAACCTTCTCTCAGCATAAAAATATATTAAGTGTCAAAATATTTTTTAAAATAGTTCTTTGTGAGTATAACTTAATGTAACTAAATGGAAAGCTTCTGTTCGCCAATGGACAAGGATGAAGCTGGAGAAGTGTCACAGGTTGGTCTAAGGCTCCCAGCCGTTAGGACCTGTCCTTTTCAGTCTGGGCTGTCTGATCCTCCTCTGCCCAAGTCAGTCCCAGACTGTGCTCACCTGCACAAACCTGTCCAAGACAGATTTAATTATTATAATTGCCCTTGTCTTGCATTTTCCATATTTCTCTATATATTAATGTTGTATGCATACTAAATCAATCAAGGAAATCAGTTCCTCAATTCTACTCTCTCTCATGTGTTTCGAAGTCTCTCCCTTCTCTCTAATGTTCTTCATGTTCATCACTTAAACCTCTTCATAATTTTCTAATTCTCACATGGTATCAGAGCATTCATGCTCCTAAAACCTATTCTATTCCGCAAATCTCTTATAAACTCTGATAAACTCTTACAAATCTATTATCTCTCATTTATGTTTCATCTCTCATTTCTGTTTCATCTCTCATCTCTCTGTTTTTTGGTTGTTCTTGCTGTTCTCGAGCTGTTTTTGATGGACATGAGAGAAAACTCAAAAATGGTGATGATTCCAGTTACTCTTAAAGGAGCTAACTATCTGCTGTGGGCTAGACTTGCCAAAACAGCTCTTGGAGGCAGAGGTCTCTGGGAAATTGTTGAAGAAGGCCAGAACCCTAAGAAGAAGACCATCCTAGGAGAGTATGGCACTGAAGTTGTAGTCGCTGAGGCTGGTGATAAGAAGAGGGGTTAGGAGGACCTCATGGTGTTATCTATCATCCAGAAAAGCCTTGAAGCATCAATCCATGAAGCTTACTCCTACTGTGAAACTTCCAAGGAGCTGTGGGATACACTTAGAAAGGTGTATGGAAATATTTCTAACATCAATAGGGTGTTTGAAGTCAAGAAGGCCATCAACACTCTCAGTCAAGAGGACACTGAGTTTGATAAGCACTTTGGGAAGTTCAGATCCTTGTGGGCTGAACTGGAGATGCTAAGGCCAACAACTGTGGATCCTGATGTGTTGAATGAAAAGAGAGAGCAAGACAAGGTATTTGCTCTATTGTTTACTCTCAACCCAGGGTACAATGATTTAATCAAGCACATCCTAAGGAGTAAAGAACTCCCATGTCTTGAAGAAGTGTGTGCTCAAAAACAAAAGGAGCAAGGATCAATAGGTCTCTTTGGAGGAAAAGGAGACCTTGCGTTAGCAAACCAAGCTGAAGGATTTGCAAATAAAGGCTCCTACAGAGCTGAAGACAAGAAAGTATGGATATGTGATCATTGCAAGAAGAAGGGTCATGAGAAAGACAAGTGTTGGATTCTCCACCCACATCTCAAACCACAGAAGTCCAGGACACCTTACAATATAGGTGAGCCATCAACTCCATCCCCCATGCGCACTGCCAATGCAACTGATGAGGGAAGAGCCTTAGCTTCCATGGGCGGCTCTACCTTGAGGAACACCCAAGATGAGGCCATCAAGCGATCTGACATTGAGGCTCTCATCAAGATCCTCAAGGAAAACTCTGGTAACAAATTCGGTACCTCTTTACAAGCTTTAAATTGTGGTATCTCCTTGAATGTTTTAACTGATTTGAAACTGACAAAACCTTTAGTCATAGATTCAAGAGCTAGCCACCATATGATTAGTGATTTAAACTGGATTAAAAAAATTGTTCCTGCTTTAGAAAATGTTATGATAGCCAATAGGGAAAGAGTACCAGTTAAAGGAATAGGTGATCTTAGATTATTTATCAAAGATTCAAAAGCTTTCTATATGCCTAGTTTCACGTCAAACATGTTATCAGTTAAAAGAGCCACTAATAATTTGAATTGCAGTGTTACTTTCACTCATAATGATGTGTACTTTCAGGATATTCAAACTAGTAGGTTGCTTGGCAAGGGTGTGACCAAGGGAGACTTTTACTTACTTGAAGACACCAAGCCCACTACCGATTTCTCTTATGCTTTAAATTCAAGTTTAAATTTCCCTAAAGATGTAATGTGGCATGCTAGATTAGGACATCCTCACTCTCATGCCTTGAACATCATGTTGCCTAGTATTTCATTTCAAAAAGATTGTGAAGCTTGTATCCTAGGAAAATATTGCAAAACTGTCTTTCCTAAATCTAGTAGAATCTATGAGAGTTGCTTTGATTTAATTCACTCTGATGTGTGGACTGCTCCTTGTGCATCTAGGGAACATCATAAGTACTTTCTGCAAAGTATACATGGATCACCTTGCTGCAATCTAAAGATAGGGTGTTAGATGCTTTCATAAACTTTCAAACTTATGTCGCTAACCATTATAATGCCAAGATAAAAAAATTTAGATCAGATAATGGAAGAGAATATACCAGCAAAGCATTCAAACAACACTTAGCCAAACATGGGATGATCCATCAGACCAGCTGCTCATATACTCCACAACAAAATGGTGTAGCTGAGAGGAAGAATATACATCTTATGGAGGTGGCCAGAAGTATGATGTTCCATATGAATGTACCTAAGAGGTTCTGTGGGGATGATGTGATGACAGCTTGTTACCTGATCAATAAGATACCTACCAAGGTCCTTCAAGATCAGTCTCCACATGAGGTATTAAACAAATATCACCTATTTATAGATCACCTTCGGGTATTTGGTTGCTTGTGCTTTGTCTTAATTCCAGGAGAACAAAGGAACAAGATTGAACCAAAGAGTACAAGGGCAATGTTCATTGGGTACTCAGCTCACCAAAAGAGATACAAGTGTTTTTCACCTGAAACCAGGAGGGTTGTAGTCTCTAAAGATGTGAGGTTTGTTGAGTCCAGAGGCTACTATGACGAGAAGAGTTAGGATGAAGTGAAAGACTTATCTCAATCAGCCTCAGATAGGGCTGAAAGTTTGAGGAGGGTAATGGAGAGTCTTAGCATCAGTATACCAAAAGAGAGGGTTGTAACTGAGACTGAACCAAGACAAGACCAGCCAGGTCCACAAACTGAAGAATCGCCTGAGGAGTCTGAAAATGAAGTTTTTGATGTTACTCCTCTGGTTCTTGAAGGGGGGAATCAAACTGAACCTCAACAAGAAAGTTCAATATCTCAGGATCAAAATGAGCAACAAGAAGGGTCAGTGGTGAGTGAATATCATCCCATGGAAGAAGAGACTACACCAACTGAAGAAGGAGCACTAGGATCAGACATCCTCCTTCAAATTGGATCAACACAAGAGTCTACTTCAACTCACAAACAATAGCTCATCCCATCCGAGTTGTGTGTTCTTTAGCTCAGTTACCACATGAACATGTTGTGTTCATGGAAGAACTAGACCAAGAGTACATTCCAAGATCTTATGAAGAAGCTATGAAACACAAGGACTGGAGAGACTCAGTGGGGAATGAAACAAATCCTATGATTGTTAACAACACTTGGTATGAAGCTGATCTTCCGAAGGGCAAGAAGGCAGTAACAAGCATGTGGATCTTCATCATCAATCACAATGCTGATGGCACTGTGGAAAAGCGCAAGACTAGGCTGGTTGCAAGAGGATTTAATCAGACTTATGGAGAAGACTATCTAAACACCTTTGCACCAGTAGCTAAGCTACATACCATAAGGATCATCCTATCTTTGGTTTTCAACTTGAAGTGGGATTTATGGCAGATGGATGTGAAGAATGCCTTCTTACAAGGTGAACTTGAAGATAAAGTCTACATGAGACCACCTCCTGGTCTAGAGCATCTAGTCAAGCCTGGAAATGTCTTTAGATTGAATAAAGCTATCTATGGGTTGAAGCAATCACCAAGGGCCTGGTATCACAAACTCAGTACAACTCTAAATGGAAGAGGCTTTGTGAAATCTGAAGTTGATCACACCCTCTTCACACTGGCCAGTCCAAAAGGAATTGGTGGTGATCTTAGTGTATGTGGATGATATCATCACCACATGAAGTGACAAGGAAGGTATCCTCTTAACTAAAACTTTTCTTAAATCATCATTTGATATCAAAGACTTGGGTGAGTTAAAGTACTTCCTAAGAATTGAGATATGCCGATCTAAAGAGGGGCTGTTTCTATCCCAAAGGAAGTACACACTTGATTTGTTGAGTGAGGCAGGTGATCTAGGTGGAAGAGCTGACAAGACACCACTAGGATATGGCTACAAGGTCTTGCGTGAGGGGGAGATTGAGGATAAACCATATGAAGATGTCAAGAATATAGAAGAATGCTTGGGAAGCTCATCTACCTTACAATCACAAGACCAGATATGTGCTTTGCTGTGAATCAAGTGAGTCAACACATGCAAGTGCCCAAGATACACCATTGGAACATGGTGGAGAGAATTCTAAGGTACCTAAGAGAGGCGCCATGACACGGAGTATGGACGGGTGGAAACAAAAACAATGAGATAGTAGGATATTGTGATGCTGATTGGGCTGGAGATAGAGTGGATAGAAGGTCAACCACATGATATTGCACTTTTATTGGAGGCAATCTAGTGACTTGGAAGAGCAAGAAACATAATATAGAGAAATGAGGAAGCTCACTAGTGAACTCATTTGGATCAGAAACCTGCTCAAAGATTTTGAAATAAAGACATCATCACCCATCACAATGCACTGTGACAATCAAGCTGCAATACACATAGCGTCCAACAATGTGTTCCATGAAAGAACCAAGCATATTGAGGTGGATTGTCACAAGGTTAGACAAGCAGTAGAGCAAAGGATCATCCTGCCATGTTACACCAGAAGTGAAGATCAATTGGATGATGTCTTCACCAAAGCTGCAAGTTCCAAGGTTTGCGAGTTCATACATTCTAAGTTAAGACTCATGGATCTCTCATCACACTGATCCTCTTAGCCATGAGGTGTTCTACTCTTTTTCCTTGGCTTGGTTTCTATCCCAAAAGGTTTTTCCAAGCTAAGGTTTTAATGAGGGAATGTTTCATGGTAATCCAAGCTTGACCAGTCCCTAAGGTCAAGCTTGAGGGGGAGTGTTGACATGAAGAATAAATGACATGAAGAATAAGGTGTATGAAGAGAAAAGTGCAAGAACAAGATGACTTTGAATACAAGGAACCTTGGAAAAGGAAACCTATCTTGGAATGCAAGGCAACTAAAGAGACAAGTTGAATCAGAAGCTGAATCATAAGTTAACTTAATGTAACTAAAGGGAAAGCTTCTGGTCGCCAATGGACAAGGAAGAAACTGGAGAAGTGTCACGGGTTGGTCTAAGGCTCCTAGCCGTTAGGACCTGTCCTTTTCAGTTTGGGCTGTCTGATCCTCCTCTGCCCAAGTCAGTTTCAGACTGTCCTCACCTGCACAAACCTGTCCAAGACAGGTTTTGGTTATTATAATTCCCCTTGTCTTGTATTTCAATATTTCTCTATATATTAATGTTGTATGCATACTAAATCAATCAAGGAAATCAGTTCCTCAATTCTACTCTCTCTCCTGTGTTTCGAAGTCTCTCCCTTCTCTCTCATGTTCTTCATGTTCTTCATGTTCATCACTTAAACCTCTTCATAATTCTCCAATTCTCACATCCCTAATCAGCGAAAGTAGATGTTAGGGTGTTTTGTGAACATACCGGACCTGTTCTATATAGCTCGCCATCTATCTCACACCAAGCGAAAGTTTAGGATCATAGGCTGATTGGCGTAGGGAGAAGCACTGCGAAAGTGGGCTGTTCCGAGTTGCTTGCTCCGAGTTCTAGACTGTTCTTAATAAAACTTGAATAATTGTTTGGGTCACACATGTTTGACACCCGATTAAACTACCCTAGGCTAGCATTCTTAATCACCTGAAAACTCAACCTAACCGTGTTACTTGCTTGTTACAATATCTCAATCTCAAACCCCCCATATTGTTTTAGCTAAGTATTGATTCCATAAAAGTAAAGTGTAACCGTATGTCTCTGTGGATTTGATCCTAAACTGCTACATCGACATACCATTCGATTGTGGTAGTGTGCACATTAGGTTAAGTGGTGTGCGTTTACACGTAATATCAATTTGGCGCCATTGCCGGGGACCAGCTTTCTTACCTTTATTTTCGGTTATTTATTTAGTCTAAGACCTCTAACATACTTTATCCTTTTTGTTTCATCTGATGCTCCAGATGCATGATCAGTAGACATACTCGGAGAAACACACAAGGAGAATTGGTTACACTTAGCAATCATGAGCTAGCAAGGTTAGAAAGAACAAACCGTACGCAGCCAAGGCTGATCAACGCCACAATGGTCGACCAAGGCAATAAGGTTGATCTCGCTGCCACAAGGCTCCAGATGCAAGAGTAGATGCAACAGATGCAGCAGACCATCCTAGCACAACAACAGGCTGCGCAACAGCAACAACAACAGCAGGAGCAAGCAGCTCTAATTGGGCAGATAAACCTTCCGCGTAACTTCCATACCACGCGCTCTGCCATTACTCCACCACCCTGCACACAACAGGACTTCGAGATCAAGCCTGCTTTGATTGCTATGGTGCAGAGAAAAATGTTCCATGGTCTCCCAACAGAGATTCGATGGAACATATTGAAGACTTTGAGCAAGTCTGCAGTTTTATTCGCGCAAATGGAGTACCACTAGACTTCATCAATTGCATGTTGTTCCCATTTTCTCTTGATGGAAGAGCTGCAAGATGGTTGAAGTTGCTTGCTCCTGGCTCTCTTACTTTGTGGGAGCAGGTCAGATCAGTGTTCTTGGGTAACTTCTACACAAAAGCAAAGACTGCTGCCTTGAGGAACATGATCACCTACTTCAGACAGCTCACTGATGAGCCATTTTGCGATGCATGGGAGCGGTTCAGTGACTACCGCAGAGAATTCCATCACCATGGATTTGATGATGATTACCTCCTGGGCATTTTCTATGATGGAGTAGACTGTGAATACTGAAGTGCTCTGAACTCTTCGAGCAATGGAGATTTTATGACACAATCTACTAGGGGAGCAATGGAACTGATTCAGAACATGGCTGTTAGCTCTGCCAACAAGAACCATGAGAGCGATTGCTCCAAAGTCAACATTGTCGACACCCAGAAGATTGATGAGCTTACAGCCAAGGTTCATCAGCTTCTGAAGAACAACCAAGAAAAATTCTTCATCATGGAGGAAAATACGGCTGAAAAGACTCAGAACAATCAAGAGGTTCTCCCAAGGTTGAAAAGAAAGGGAACAACCAACAAGAGATTATCTACATCAACGGACATGGGTATGTGCAGAACAACGAGGCACATGGTGCAGCGTATCAGCAACAGCCGCAGAGCAACCAACAAACTGCTCCAGCTACCGGGAGCAATCTGCATGGTGAGCTGAAAATTCTCAACATCATGATGCAGCAGATGCTCCAAACCCAGCTGGTTCAGGTCAAGGCACTGAATCAGGTTACCACAAACATCAACACCAAGAAGGACAACATGTTCACTGAGCTGAATACAAAGTATAATACAGTGAGCAATCACATAAGGAGAATTGATGTTCAGTTTGCTCAAACAGCTGAGAGTGTCAAGAGGCTTGAAAGGATGCTCCCTGGTAAAACTGATAAAAATCATAGGACCCAGCAGTGTAATGTAGTAGAGCTGAGATGTGAGAGGTATGAGGAAAACAAAACGGAGCAGCCATATGCTAAGACTGCTCCTAGCACAGAAGAAAGAACAGAGCATTCTGCTAGCTCTGAAGTGACTGCTCCCGACGAGCCTACTGAGATCCCACCAGTGCGAGTCTATGTTACTAAGGTTTCCTATCCAGTTCCACCTAGACATCAGATGGATCCCATAAGTGCAGAGCAGCTGGCTGGGTTTAACAAGATGTTGAGAAGGCTTCCTAAAAAGCTTGCGTTCGAAGATGCTCGACAGATTCGTCCATTGCTCATGTTCTTTAAAAACCGTAGAGAAACTCAAGAGGAGATTAAGGCCATTTATACCAGAGCACTGTCTACACCAGCACTGAAGGTATTGCCTAAGGTTGATGACCCTAGAAAGTTTATTTTCCCAGGTTTCATTGCTGGAGTGGAATTCAAAGAAGCTCTTTGTGACTCTGGGTCTAATGTGAATCTTATCTCAAAGGTAATAATACACGAGCTGGGCATTATTGATGTTAAACCTGCTCTGGTGTCTGGCTTTTGCAAACTCTTCCACAGTAGTCCCTTATGGCACCATTCGTTATCTCCATGTCCAAGTAAGGGACTGTATGCTCCATACTGAATTTCAAGTTGTTGAGATGAGCAAAGATTATGAGATGCCTTTGATCTTTAGAAGAACATTTATGGCTATAGTGGGAGCAATCATTGAAATGCCTAATAAGAGAGTCTCTTTCTCCAACAACAACAAGAAGGTTTTATACGAGGTTGTTCCCACCAGAATTTCCACATTGCATGCATCTTGCATCTCAGTGGTTAGCGGAGCAATGCCAAAGGCTGTTCCAAAGAGCGGAGCAATGCCGAAGGTTGTTCCAAATAGCGGAGCAAGGTCGAAGGTTGTTCCGAAGAGGGAGGGATCTTGGTGAAAAGAGTGAGATCAAGGAAGTCCTGGATAGAGATCCTCACGCTTATACCAAGAAGCTTAGTGGAAATGCAAGGGTGCATAAAAAAGTCCAAAAGAAAAGGATCAAGGGTAATCCTACAATGACTTTAATACCTCGCATGTGTGATGAAAAATCCATTGAGTATGAGCTAAAGTGCAAAGGTACCCCTAAACCTTTCTCTAAAGTTAGAGTTATTCTCACACATGAGCTGAAGGAGAAAGGAGAAGTTGCTGTGAAAGGGTTGTTGAGCAGAGTATTGAAGCTGAATATGTATGACTGTGGAGCTTGTTTTGGAACAAGCCCTCATGCTCAACCCGACTGATCCATGTCACCAAGTCAAGCTAGCGACTTAAACCAAGCGCTTGGTGGGAGGCAACCCACTGGTAAGTGTAAATATTTTTTGGATTTTGCTATTTCTTATTTTTGGTTTCAGTTTTTCATGTTTCAGATAAAACCCAGAAAATTCGAGATACCTTACTCCAAAATCAGAGCACCCTGGAGGGAGCAAACAGACGGGTGTTATGCGTCAGGTAAGTATCTCGAACAAAAAAAAAGTTAATTCTTGTTTACACCTTCTCTCTGATTTATTTTCACACCGAGACATTGTGAAGTAAGTCTGGGGGAGTGTCTTCGTCGTTTACTAACTCGTTTCTTTCTTTTGTTTTTCTTTTGAGTCAGTTTGAGTCACTTTTTAGGACCGAGTCAGTCAAAACTTTGTGGAAATTAGGACCTTATTCAGTGTTGATCACTAACCACCTTGTGGTTTAGTTATCTTATTCAGTGACCTTAGTAGTGACGAAAGACACACATGTGGATCTGGAACACCCTAACTTTATCTCACATTTCTCCAGAAGATTTCGGCTTGTTGAGGTTACATTGGAAAGACCTAGCTCCATTTTATTTGAACCTAATATTGACTGAAATTATTCTTGTTGTGGGCATTAGATTAGGGAAACGAAATTACACTCAGGTCATCTTAATCTTTTCTATCGATCTTGTTGATCCTGAGTGGCTAGCTAATCTTTAGCTAGTTTCTACCTTGCACCTTAGCCTTCATTCCAACTTCATGCGTTCTGTTATTACATTGTCATATGTGCAAATATGTGCAAAAAGGTCGGAAAGAAAAGGATCGACGCATCCTCTTACTCATTACTGCTGCAAAGAACCGAGATCAGTGAAGAGAGCATGCAAAGTTGGGGAGCAACTGCTCCAATATGGTTGTTCTGTTATCAGATAAAGGAAAAGAGAGCAAGGGAAAAAGAACCCGAATGACTGAATAAATAGGACCACCACTGGCACGAAAATCATCATGTATTACCTCCGTCTCTGTCACATCACCATACCATGTCCTAATATATATATAAGACAAAGATGATGGAGAAGGGGAAGAAATAAATCTGACATGAGCTACTGGAATGGTCCAGCATAAAAATGGATGCCAAATTGTGAGGGAAAAGAAACAGAAGGAGCAGGGGCAAGAGAGCAAGCAAACCGAGTAGGGGCTGTAGACATCAATAGATCTATTTTCTCTTGCTATTTTGTGAGATATCATGCATCCTCCACAAGGAAAAGGTAGCCCTAAACACTCTTAACTCCACCAGTAAACAGTCTGTTCTAACACCTAGCGTCGTCCACCCTGAATAATGCCCATGATAAGAAGTGCACCCTGCTCTTAAAATTGAATGTTAGGAGCCTGGTCGGGAAAATGGGATTTTGGCAGGTTTGAAATAGAGAGTATGAAGCTGATCTGAACAGCAAGTCAATGGGGGTTATGGTAAGGGTGTGTTGTCCTAGTTTACTGCTTGTATGGTTCAGAGATTTGAGGTTAAAGTATGGTTGCTGAGAATAGGAGAGTTCCCACACTTTGAAACCTTTCTCCATGTTCTTGATACTTGACATTGTTTGAGGACAAACAAGGATTCAAGTCTGGGGGAATTGATATATGGTGNCAATCATTGACATGCCTAATAAGAGAGTCTCTTTCTCCAACAACAACAAGAAGGTTTTATACGAGGTTGTTCCCACCAGAATTTCCACATTGCATGCATCTTGCATCTCAGTGGTTAGCGGAGCAATGCCAAAGGCTGTTCCAAAGAGCGGAGCAATGCCGAAGGTTGTTCCAAATAGCGGAGCAAGGTCGAAGGTTGTACCGAAGAGGGAGGGATCTTGGTGAAAAGAGTGAGATCAAGGAAGTCCTGGATAGAGATCCTCACGCTTATACCAAGAAGCTCAGTGGGAATGCAAGGGTGCATAAAAAAGTCCAAAAGAAAAGGATCAAGGGTAATCCTACAATGACTTTAATACCTCGCATGTGTGATGAAAAATCTATTGAGTATGAGGTAAAGTGCAAAGGTACCCCTAAACCTTTCTCTAAAGTTAGAGTTATTCTCACACATGAGCTGAGGAGAAAGGAGAAGTTGCTGTGAAATGGTTGTTGAGCAGAGTATTGAAGCTGAATATGTATGACTGTGGAGCTTGTTTTGGAACAAGCCCTCATGCTCAACCCGACTGATCCATGTCACCAAGTCAAGCTAGCGACTTAAACCAAGCGCTTGGTGGGAGGCAACCCACTGGTAAGTGTAAATATTTTTTGGATTTTGCTATTTCTTATTTTTGGTTTCAGTTTTTCATGTTTCAGATAAAACCCAGAAAATTCGAGATACCTTACTCCAAAATCAGAGCACCCTGGAGGGAGCAAACAGACGGGTGTTATGCGTCAGGTAAGTATCTCGAACAAAAAAAAGTTAATTCTTGTTTACACCTTCTCTCTGATTTATTTTCACACCGAGACATTGTGAAATAAGTCTGGGGGAGTGTCTTCGTCGTTTACTAACTCGTTTCTTTCTTTTGTTTTTCTTTTGAGTCAGTTTGAGTCACTTTTTAGGACCGAGTCAGTCAAAACTTTGTGGAAATTAGGACCTTATTCAGTGTTGATCACTAACCACCTTGTGGTTTAGTTATCTTATTCAGTGACCTTAGTAGTGACGAAAGACACACATGTGGATCTGGAACACCCTAACTTTATCTCACATTTCTCCAGAAGATTTCGGCTTGTTGAGGTTACAT